>PVJH01002904.1:48292-155677 GCA_004026705.1 Nesogale talazaci
AAAAAAAAAAAGAGTGACAGGGTCAGAAACATACAGGGGCAGTTCTCCCCTGCCCTTTGGGTCACTATGAGCCAAAATCAACTCTATGGCATTCGCATGCAACAAGCTAGTGCTGATGTTGCTAGTTCCTTGACCTGTATGTTGAATGGAAAGTTCCAAGGGCCTTCCTGGGGGTGATGGCCACAGGCAGTGGTATTCATCCTTGGTTGTACATCAGAATCCCCTGGAAGCTTTCAAGCATCCCATTGACCTGGCCCCGTGCCAGATCAATGAAGTTAAGTCTCATTGGGAGTGGGACTCAGGTCACAGTGTGTGTGTGAAAGTCCCTGGGCAATGCCAAGGTGCAGCCATTGCGGAGTCCAACCGGTCGAAGGCTCCACATGACTCCACACCCTTTGAGGAAGCCAGCTGTTTGGATGAGGTTTTCAGAGTTACCGCCCATGTAGACTTGCTAGCGATAGTCCATTAAGTAGAGCAGATGCAGTACATTGCTTGAGTGGCCTATGCAAAGATGTCACGGGCATGTTGAGCCTGTTTGTCTGGGCTACCAAGGATGGTGGCTCCATCCTGAACTTGGGCAGGGTAATGGACTGACACAGAGGAAACTCATTTTCTTTGCAGGGGTGCTTTAATGGATTCTTCACAGAAGGCCAGGTCCATGGCTACAGTTGCAGATGTCCACAGGGGCTGAGGGAGCAGCGTAACTCCTAAATTCGAGCTGGGTGTTTGCATATTTATGTGCCCTCATGGCCATCAGCAATATTCCAACTCAAAGAGACCCTATGGGACAGAATAAAACTGCCCCGGTGGGTTTCTGAGACTCTAATTCTTTATGGGAGTAGAAAATTTCCTCTTTCTCTTGAGGAGCAGTTGGTCATTTCAAACTGTTGACCTTTAGATTAACAGTCCAACTCATGACCACTATGCCACCAGGAATCCATTTATCTGCAGAAGTACATATTTCCTTTCCTCAAAGAACTCCACATTTTCATATCATTCTTAAAACTCGTGTCCTTCTTTTCCTTGATATCCCTGCCTTTGGTTGAGACACAATTATGAGTAATATCTATCTACTTAGAGATACAAAAGGAACCTTGGTGGCACAGCGTTTCCACGTTGGGCTGCTAACAGCAAGATCAGCAGTTTGAAACCACCAGCCACTGTGTGGGAGAAAAAAGAGTCTGTCTATGCTTATAAAGAGTTACAGTGGCTGAGCTCCAGTGGCGGAAGTGGTTGAGTGCGGAACTGCAGCCCGCGGGCTTGGCGGTTCAAATCCAGCGGTGGCTCTCAGGAGCGGCACTGGACAGCGCCCACCACCACCAGAGGCAGTGATGCCCCCCCACACACAAAAAAACAAAACAAAAACAAGAGTTACAGTGTCAGAACTCACAGGGACAGATCTACCCTGTCCTACAGGGCCACTGCAAGTCAGCTTCACCTCCATGGCAGTGAGGGTCGATTTTGACTTCATAGAGATACAAGGCAAGCCTGAGCTGCTAACGACAAGGCTGGCTGTTTGAACCCCACCAGTTGCAGGAGAAAGAGGAGGCTTCCAACTCCCATAAGGAGATACAGTTTCTGAAAAACCCACAGGGGCAATTTTAACCTGTTCTCTAGGGTCACTGAGTCAAAAAGGACTCTATGGCGGTGAACTTGGTTTAGAGGTACAGCGGAGCATGGGAAGGGACCCTAAACAGGTTACTGTGGCTCTTAAGAGTTCTACTAATTTGGATGCTCTATAGAATATAAGCCAAGATTTTATTTTTGCAAACTTAATTAAAAAAAAGTCTAACTGTGAAAAGAGACTAGCATGCACGTCTTTGACCCTTGCAAGCAGTCTGGACGTAAAGGGTCCTGATGTGTATTGTTGTTGTTAGTGTTGTCCAATCATTCTGACTTAGAGGGACCGTCTTCACAACACAAGGCAGCACCCTGTCCCATAGGGTCGCTATGAGGCAGCATTGAGTCAATGGCAGCAAGTGATCACCCTAACACCTTCTGGTTAGCTTCCCATCACTTCCCCCCACAGGCTTGAAAAGCAGTGGGATGAGAGTTAGGAACTCTGGATCCAGGGCTGCTTGCTTGAATTTTCACACCATTGTCCTGCCCCTTCCTGGACCGTGGACAGTCGGGTAAATGATCCAGTTTCCTTTTCGGCAGCATAGGCGGAGCAAAGAGATGTTTTCTCTCTTGTGTGTGGTAACTGACTCTAGAATTAGATCTTTCGATGAGGAAGATCAGGGTGAAGGGAGAAGGATGAAGAGACTGCAACAGAGGTGAAGGCAAGGTGAGGGGTCAGAGAGAAATGAAAGGGCCACCATGTCACCCTTGACTACTTTGAATGAGACTAGCTTGGAGTGCAGGGTGTGAGGTGCCCTTTGCAAAAGTGAGGACATGGACTAAAGGCAGTGCTCATTCATTGCCTCCGGGCAGAGGCCAACCCTTGGCCTGCTTGCTGGATGCTGACTTTGTGTTTATCCAATGAAACATCAAACTTCTGTCCTCTCATTAACCCTTTGTCTCTCCTTTGTTCCTGATTTAGAACTTCCACCATCTGATTATTTTTAGAGCCCCAAGAAGTCAGAAGTCACAAGTCACTTCTGTTTACAGAGAGGCCCCGCAGCCTTCAAAGGCAGGAGGGAGTGTTAACAGCACCCTGCTCTCTCCCCAGACCCCTGGTCTGGTCTTGCCCTGTGCAATACATTCTCCAGCCCTTAGCTCAACAGAAGGAAAATCGCCAAGGAGCAAAAACATTTCTTTCTCATGGATGTTTACTTTTTCAGTCCTCCCTTCCCCCCATTATCTGTGTGAATTAAAATAAAACACACACACACACTCAGACACACACACACACACAATACACACACTTACTTTTCTGCCAGAATTTGTGACTCCAATGCATTCCACTCTTTTCCCTCACCGCCTCCTACCCTTTTTTCTCTTTTCTAATTTCTCCCCAGTATACCAAATGGACAGGCAGGAGGATATAAATGAGATCCCAGTCCCAAATGTTGTTTAAAACTCACTCGTGCACTGCCATCGGGCCAATTCTGACTCATAGCTATAGGATGCAACTGCCCCTGTAAGTTTCGGAGAAGATAATTCTTTTCAGGAGTAGAAAGATCCTCTTTCTCTAGAGATGCAGCTGGTGAATTTGAACTGCCGACCCTGCGGTTAGCAGCCCCATATGTAGGGACTTTGTCACTTTGCCTAAAGATCATTTAAGGAGAGCACTCATTAAGTCTTACATGGGACACGCGCTGGGGGGAGACCTGAACAGCACCCCTCAGGTTTCTGGGTGCCCAGCAGGGGACAATTTCAGGTGGATTCAGGCTTCCCAAGATTTGACGAGCCACCTGCATAGTCTTTGCTCCTCTCCAGATTCTCAATTGCTGCTTGGCGGCTGAGGAATGTGGGAGTTTCCTGGTTCTCTAATTCAATCACCCCATTTTGCAATAGAAGGTGCTGAGTCCCAGACTGGGGAGATAATTAGCTGAGGTCACTGGGCAGGACACCATCACTGCAGGTTCCTCTGAGCCCCACAAGGTTCTGCTTACAAAACTGAACTCGGTGTTACCCACTCGGTGCTTTGGAGTCTTAGCCAGCTGACGCAGTGCCAGTTGGATTGATCAGGATATGTAAGCCAGCGCTCCTTAGTATGCCCCTCACCCCCAAATGCCAACTCACGGTCATTGAGTCCATGCTGATTCAATGCGTAGAACTGCCCCTGTGGGTTTCTGAGACTGTAACTGTTTATGAGAGGAGGAAGTCCTGTCTTTCTCCTGAAAAGTCGCTGGTGGGGTGGTGGTTTTGATCTTGCAGTTAGCAGCTCTTTAGCACGAGAGGGAGGGTCACATTTCCGTGCTGATTATGCTCCATTCTCTGAGCTACCGGTGCCCAGGCTCCACCCCTGCAGGTAGCAGTGACACTGATCTCACTAAACTGCACTGGATGGGAAACTTGGGGGGAAGTACAAGGACAAGCTCTTTGACAGTGCAGTACTTGAATCAAGGCAAGAAGACCAACGAGTGGACTGTCGGCTGTGGAAAAAGTGTTCGGACGAGGGGAGACAGTGCAAAAAGGCTTGTGATTGGGTTCTCCAAGTTCTTCCAGAAGCAGCCTGGAGACCAGTGTGGGTGGGGCACAGGGAGACAATTGAGCTCTGTGAGGGCCTCCTGTGAGTGAGCAGCCAAAGAGAGTTTTCTAACCCTTAAGCCAGATCCATGCTCCTGGACGCATCAGTCAAGAGGTCAAACGACACGTTGCACTGGCTAACTCCATCAGACGAGCTCCTGGTAAAATATTGAAGATCAAGGCTGCTACTTGGAGGACGTGGTTTGGTCTTGTGCCAAATCTCACAGTGCTTGTCAGGTTAGAGCCCATTGTAGCAGCCAATGTGTCAACCCATCTCCTTGCTGGTCATCTTCTTTTTCTCAGACCTTCAGCCATACCGACAGTGAAATCCTCTTCCATGGAACTGGCCTTTCCTAGTAAGATGCAGTAGCTACCAGATTGGATGACACGCTCATCAGCAGTGGTTCTCAACTTTCCTAATGTTCATAAAGTTCCTCACATAGTGGTGACCCCCCCATCCATAAAATTATTTTCACTGCTACGTCATCACTGTAATTCTGCTACTGCTGTGGATCGGGTGACCCCTGTGAAAGGACTGCTTCATCCACAATGGGGTCTCGACCCACAGGTTGAGAAATGCCACCTTAGAACATCTTCATCATTGAAGAGACTTCCGTTGCACACCACAGAGTTAGAGGACGAGACAGGTTATTTGACATTCCTTTGCTGATACTGTTGGTGGGCCCAGCGGGAACACTGGGGAATGAGCGCATTCCTTGCCAGCTTTCCTGGATCACTGGCTTATCATCCTGTCTGTGAATGCCTCACTCCAGCCTTGCGTTTCCATAATTACCATATGAAAATGGGATAACATTTGATACTTAACATTATCTATAACCTAGTATCTAGCAATCTGCCTCATACAGATGTGAGTCTCTTTTCCAACTAATATTTCACTTTGTTTTGTGAAAATAAACCAAACAAAACCTGCTCCCATTCAACCCTTTCTGGACACAATGTTCAGTGACATTGGTCACATCTTTCATATTGGAACAATATTCTTGTTCTTTCTATTCTAGTTTGTTTCCTTTCTTTTTATTTGATCTCTCTTTTTATTTCATCTCTCTGCCACTCCATGCCATAGCCCCCTCATCTATACTTTTAAATACCTGTGGCTTTGAAATATTGGTGACCCATTTAGCTTTGCGCTGATTTTTTTTTTTTACAGACTTCAGTACTCAAGGTTGTAATCCTTTTTGTGCTAAATTGTTACTTAGTTTAAGGATGACTTCAGGGGACAGTTTCAATCCAGAGTTCCAAGAATCACCTAGGGTCATAGACTCTGGGAATCTTCCAAATCCAACAAATTCTCTATATTCTTAAAAAAACTTTAGGTTCTGTTTCTATCAGCATCATCCGGACCCAGGGTGCTGTGGTGGCTGCTAACCTCAAAGTCAATAGTTTGATGCCACCAGGCACTCCACATGGGAAAGAAAAGGCTTTCTGCTTCCTTAAAGAGTAGCAATCTTGGAAAACCACAGGGGCTGTTCAAGATGAGTCAAAACTGACTCAATGGCCGTGAGTCTATGTTTTTATTTTTTAAAAATCATTTTATGGAGGGGATCTTACAGATATTATAAAAAGCCATAAATCAATTAGACAAAGCGGGATTGTACATATACTGCCATCATAATTTCAAAACATTATCTTTCTACTTGAGCCCTTCGATATGAGCTCCACTTTTTTCCCTCTGTCCCCCACCCTCCCACCCTTCCACCCTCATGAATCCTATCTTATACCATCCATCCACTGTGTCCCTTTCCCCACACTTCTGTTTTTCATTCCCCTTTGGAGTGTGTGTGTTCTACATCCATCATTGCTATCAGTTCCCTCTTCCTCCCCTTCCCCACACACTCTGCCTGTAACCTCATGGTATCTGAATTAGTCTGAGTTGACCAGAGAAACAAATTCATATATGTATAAAAAAGATATATATATATATATATATATATATATGTAACTGTATATTAAGAAAACATCCCAGCCGAGTCCAGATCAAGTCCATAAGTCTGATATTACCTCTTATGTCTGATACCAGTCTGTAAATTCTTCTTCAGACTCATGCAACACACACAATGACATCGAGTGCAGGAAGATCACAGGCCAGTGGGTGGAAAGTCTTGTGGATCCAGTGGTGGTGAAAGCTGGCTTGTGTCTCCCTGTGACTCCTCCCCCTCCAAGGCTGTGGCTGCCATCATCATAGCTTCATGTGTCTTGTCAGCAGGAATAGCAAGCAGAGAGTATCTCTCGAATCCAGGGAGGAATACAGGAGTTCCCAGAATCCTCAGGAGAAGGTCATGCTCACACAGAGGCCCCATTGGCTATGGCCTGATTGACAGGCTAGACTCCACCCCTTCTTAGGTTGACAGGAGATTATGTAACTACCACAGTATTGCAACTCACGGTACTGTTTCTGAGGGTTTTATCTGTCCTCGATTCCATATGTGTTGTTATTTTTTAATGGATTTTTTTTTAGCATCTATCTGGTGTTCCTGATCTTAATGTTCTGCGGTAGTATGTATGAGTCTCTTGAGAGCAGGACTGTGTCCTCTTCAGCTGGATCTTCTGAAAGCTTTGCAAAACCTTAGCATTTGAATAAAATTCAATAAATATTTGTTGAGAGAATGGCATTGCAGGGGACAGTCAGGACCTACGCTCCCATTAGTTGCATGGTTGGAATCTTTGTACCAGTCACTGTACCTCTCTGACCTCTAGCTGAATCATCCCTGACAATAGGAGGGTCTGAGCTTGGTGATGTTATAGGAACTGTGGTCAAAAACAAAGCAAAACAAAAAAAGTTTGCCTAAAGGACCTCTGAGTGTGATGTTGTAATTAAATAAAATGGACAGATCCTGGCAGCAGACATGTTTCTGCCACTCACAAGCTATGTGACTTTGAGTAGTGTATCCTAAGCAATGAATTCAAGCCAGGTATTTTCAACGGTTTCATATGCATGTGAGAGGTGGACAGTGAGTAAGGGAGACTGAAGAAGAATCGATGCATGTGAATGATGGTGCAAACAATACCGAATGTCCTCTGGGCTGTCAGACGAACGAACAAATCCATCTTGGAGAAAGTACAGCCAGAATGCCCCTCAGAAGTGAGAACGGCACGACTTCATCTCATGTCCCTCGGACATGGTATCAGGAAAGGCTGGTTCTTAGGAAAGGACATGATGTTTGGTAAAGTGGACAGGCAGCGAAAAGGAAGAAGACCTTTGGTAAGATGGATGCACCCAGTGGCTACTGCCCGGAGCTCAAACATACCAACAGCTGAGGGGATGGCACAAAAGCAGGCAGTGGTCCATTCCGTTGTACATAATGTTGGTCCCTGGCACAAAAGAACAAAAGTTACCCTGTCCTGTAGGGTTGAGTCTATTGTGACCACAGTGGACTTTGTCATAAGGACGCCCATTCTTTATACAGTGTTGTCGTTGCTACCTGCTGTGGAGTCCATCCTGACTCATAGCGACCCCTATGCATTTCAGAGTAGTACTGTTCCATAGAGTTTGCAAGGCTGTGATCCTTTGGAAGCAGATCGCCAGGCCTATCTTTCTAGGCACCTCGTGGACTCTGGGTGGGATTTAACTGCTGGCCTCCTGGCCGCTAGTCAAGCACTACCGAGGGAGTCCTCCCACTGAACAGTTTGAGTGCATTCCAACCTAGGTGCTCCTCTTCCAGCACTTGTTTAGACAGTATTCTCTTGTAATCCATAGGGTTCCACTGACTAATGTTAAGTAGCAGATCACCAGGTCTTTCTTCCTAGAATGTCTTAGCTTGGATGTCCTGGTGAAGTGTATCCAGTGTGCATCACTCTGCTTGGAGCTGTAGCTGGTGACACAGCTTCCAGTAATCACAGCAATAGACAGACCGCAACGGGATGGCAAATTGACAGATGAGTGGCAGCCTAAGGACTGAACGACCATCATAACCCAATGAATTGGCAACAGAGCTACAAAGTTTCTGAGAGCCCATCAGGCTGGCGGTCCTGGCACAGCCTGGGGCAGGGTCTGGAGCCAGGACCGGTGGTGGGAGGGTGGGAAGGGGACCCCCAGCTTCCTCCCTTGGGATTTCCTCCCAGTACACAGCCGGCAGCCCCGGGAGTTGCCTTTCCCCGTGTACATGGCGACAGTGATGAGCATAACTCAACCCTGCTGGTGGTTAATGGCTGGTGACATTTTGACGCCGGCTGCCCGCCTTTGGCTGGGGGAATTGGCCGATGCTCCGTGGTGGCTGGGCTCCGACCAACTTCAAGTCTGCCCTTTTGAGTGAGCACCGAGTCCAGCGCGCGAGGTGTGGGGCGCTCCGACATCCCCACGTGACCGTGACCGTGCAGGGCGGCGGCAGGGGTGGCTGCTGACGCTCATCGGTCCAGGTTACACTGACATGCTGAAAGGGAGGGCTGCTTCGCCATGGAAAGCAGCGCTTCGTGGGAACTCGGGGATTAAGATTCCACACGCCTGGAATCAATATTCTATGCTCGTGTTATAATTCACTTTGCAAGGGAGAGGACATAGTGCTCCGAATTCTTGGGTGAAGTAAACCACATATCCAAAGGATTAAGGGGATTTCCGTGCTTATAAATCGTGCCCAGCAGTGGGCGGGTTGGGAGTGTGGAGGAGGACGTGGGAGGCTGGGAAGGGAGAGGGGCGGGGGAGGCTGGGATGAAGGCAGAGAAGCAGACGCTTGGGGTTAGAGCCCCAAGATGGCATTTCCTGTGTGGTCAACAGGCCAGAGTGCCCATCAGACCCATGCACAACTGGGTGGACTGAAGACTGCTTGTCCTGAAGTTGCTGTGACTTGACTGCACCACACAACAAAACAGGCGCTGCTGTAGAATTATGTTCAATAAGCTGCCCAGTGCCCTATTTTTTGGATCGATCGCCAGCCCTTTCTTGCCAGGTGCTTCTGGTTGGACTCAAACCCCTCCAAGCTTTCTACTAGCAGTAGCGCAGCTTGCTCGTTTTTCCTGCCCAGAAACCTCTGGGATGGCTAACCAAGAGAAGCACGTGGGAGCCTTCCTGCCACCAACATTCTCTTCTGCAGTTTAGCAGAAAAAAAGGTTCACAGGACACTTTTTTTTTTAACCTCAGACTTGTAACCAAGTGGAATGTTCTCTTTTGCTGTGAAGAAATGACTGTTGTTCTGAGACTCATAATGAATGAGCCACCAAATCCTTTCACAAAGGCCCAGGAGCCAGTTTGGGCTGTCCCCTATCATTCCTTTTCTCACCGGGCTTTCCAGACCATTCTTTTCCTGTGGGGAGAGAAGCCTCTCACAAAAGCTTTTAAGAGTTGGTGGGAGGCCCATATTCAGGGCAGGCCTGGGACTCATCTTCTCCAGTTTGAGCTCTTTCCCAGAAGAGTTTTAGAGTCTTTTCTGACATCCACTTTTTTTACTTTCTTTCCTGGCTTTTTAATGACTTGTTTTCTGCATGCGTGGTATTCTTCTGTCATGAATGGTTCATGTGTCAAATGGAAATAGTCTCACAAATCAGGCAGCTATGTTGTCCAGAGACAACCTGCCCCTGGAGAAGGACGTTGTGTTTGGTCAAGAAGAGGGGCAGAGACCAAGAGGAAGGTCTCCAGCAGAGGGATTGACACCGTGACCTTTGCCATATCTGCGAGGATGGCTCCGGCCCGGCCACTGTGTCATTCTGTCGTGCATAAGGTTGCTGCAGGCTGGATCCCACTCCTCGACACTACACAAAAGCAGCAACACACACCAGGCTGTATGGATGTTCTGCTGTTAAGCTGGGCTCCACAGGTTTTCTGTGACTGCTTTTTCAGAAGGTCCCTTAGGCTTCTCTTCCATGGCCTCTCTGGGTGGACTCAAACCTCCGACCTTCTGGGTAGCAACCACGTCCATAATCAGGCATACCTGCCACCCCAGCCTCACCCACAAAGATTCCTCTGGGGAACACACCGGTGTTCCATGGGGTCTTCCACTCCTAGAAATCCAGCTCCAGCCAGGCCAGAATTGTCAGCAAAATCCATTTCCCAGTATCTGCCTAGTGCCTAATGGGCAACAGGCTCTGTCACGGAGTCTGCCCCATGATAAGGCATGATTAGAAGCCGCCAGTTCTGCAGCCCGTCTCAGGAGCACAGCCCACCCCAGAATTTGTTCTCAGCCTCCCAGGGAGGGGGCCGACCCCTGGTGGAGCGGAGCCCCTACTCCGGTGAAGGAAGCCGAGGTAATAAGTACTAACCTTTCCTCTGCCCCGCCTTCCCCTAACCTTCTCGTGAACCGCAGCTGTTTTGTTGAAAGTGGTGCTGGGCCCGCCAGTCTAACTTTAATGAAAAGCAGACCTGCGCTCACCGTTGCCCTGCCTTGAGCCACAGAGATCAAACCCCCTCATGGCATGTCAGATCCTTGATGGCAAACTTGCCAGGAAAACAAAATTATCAGGGTAGAGTGGAGGCAGCGGACCGCATCTGCTTTTGTGCCATAAAATAACATAACCCAATGACCCCCTCATTTGCTGAAGGGGCACTGGGCTGGAAACACCCCCGGCCTTTCACAAAAGTTCCCCAGGCCTGTGTCTTTGCTGTGAAATAGCCCAACTCTCCCCTCACGTGCTCTTTCTGGCTCCCTGCAGGCCTTTCAGTCTGCATTTCAGTTTTCTGAGGCACGAGCCTTGATGACAACATAACACGTTGATCACGCAAATCGTGCGCCTCTGACAGCAAGAGATCCTGGGACTGTTCCCTGAGATTGCACCTGGGTCTGCTCTCGGGCACGATCAGACACAATCAGACAACAAAATCCCAATGACCCATTCGGCAACCGAAAGTCACTTTCTCTTGACAAGGCACACCCTGGCTGGCATCCAACGTGTGGTTTGAAACAACTTTGGATGTGGAAGAATTATAAAAAGTGCCTTTAAGACTAACCCTCTTGTCAGATCCATACAATGACCCCAGAGGGCTCTCTCAAGCCGGTGGGAGGGTGCCATGGCTATTTTTCAATTCTGTCTTCCCTCTCTCCCTCCCTGCCTGCCTTTCGCAAACATAGATTGAGTGCATACCATGAGACAAGGCCCATAATTGGTGCCAAGAACACCTGGCTGAGGAAGACAGAAGTGATCCCTGCCTGTTATCCAGTCACTCATCTTGTAGCAGAAGCTGGTGCATCCCACCAAACTTCCACTACCCACTTCTTCCCCAATGACAGCCCCCAAAGTTTACGCAAGCCTATGGCTCCCCAGAATAGAAATGGAATGGTTCAATCACTCTGGTGTGACCATGTGACTAAGTTTTAGTGAAGGGGATAATGGAATCTAAGAAAAAAAATATTGTGTGGCATTTCCAGGAAGTATTATTCAAGCAAAGGAAGCACGTGCTTTCCTGTATCTTCTTTCTTTTGGGAGCAATGTGGGTACGATGGCTGGGGTTTCACCAGCCATCAAGTACTGTGAGGCAGAAATCTGTACAGAGCATAGACCACTCAACTATCAGTTTATCCGACTGTGGTGGCTGTGTGTTGCTAGAAGCTATGCTAACTGTATTTCAAATACCAGCTATGTCACCCATAGGGAACAGGTTTTAGCTAAGTTTCCAGACTAAGATCAGACTATGCAGAGGGAATAGACTGTCCGTATCTGAGGGAAGGCCCCCTGAAAGCCTTGAGAATAGCAGAACATTGCCAGAGATAGGGTCAGAAGATGAGCCTCCCAGGTTGGGAGGCACTCAAGGTAGAACTAGGGATGAACTGCCCCCTCATAGTCCAGAGACCAATGACACCAGTAATAAACTTTGGAGACCTTCCTTGGCTGATGGGGTCCAACTCAAACTGAGAAGAAACAGTAGCAAACACCCAGTAATAGTTGAAATATGGAAGATACAATGTGTAAATTTCAGAACTGTAGAAGTCCTCAAAAATGAAATGTAGCCCATAATAAACTACTTATTGTGGTCATTTTGAGTCAAACAGTTATATGGTTTCCTAGACTGAGAGTGCCACTATCAAGGGGAAAGGCATCACATTCATTGTCAAGAAGAACATTTCAAAATCTTTTTAGTTGAATGCTTTCTGTATTAGGAAAATACCTGTACACCTACAAGAAAGACAAGTTAATACAAATACTACTCAAATTTACATACTGCTTCAATAGCATATGAGCAAGAAATAACAATTATACTAAAGGGAAAAAAATCTAAGCTGCAATGAAAGCAGGCTCCTAATTGACGGAAATGTTTCAAGAAGTGGTTGAAGCACTGAAAGCACTCATCTCTCCCTGCCAATAAATTTGAACAATAGTCACCTGGCAAAATGAGTGCAAGGGATCCATATATATACGAATTCCAAAGAAAGATGACCCAACAGAATTCTCGCATTACAGAATAATATGATTAGTATCACAAACAAGTGAAATTTTGCTGAAGATTATTCAACAAAGGTTGGCTATGAAACACGGAATATCATTACTGATGTTAGATTGAGCTTATCTGAAAGGAGAGAATACCAGAAATATATTTACTTCTGTCTTATTGACCATGCTAATGTTTTTGACTGTGCAGATAATATCAAGCTGTGGATTGTTTTGAGAAGAGTGGGAGTCCTAGAACACTACAAGGTGCTCATTAAGAGCCTGTGCATGGATCAAGAGGCAGTTGTGGAAATAGAACAAGGGCATACCGCATGGTTGAGCAAATCATAAGAAAAGTTGGCTTACATCAAGAAGAATGTGGCATCAGGATTGGATGAAGACTTATTAGCAATCAGCAGTAGACAGATGACACAACCTTGCTTGCTGGAAGTGAAGATTTGAAGCATTTGCTGGTGAAGACTAAGGATTGCAGCCTTCATTATAAAGAAAACAAAAGTCGTGACAACTGGACTGTTAGGTAGCATCATGATAAAGAGAGAAAAAATTGATTTTGTCAAAGGTTTCATCTTACTTGGACCCACAGTCAGCATATCTGGAGCTAGGAAAAATGAAAGAAAAAAGAAGAAAAAAGCCTAGAAGTATTGAAGGGTCTTATGGGTCAAAAATATTGAATGATACAAGAAATATTAGAAGAAAATGGAAGGTTAGAGAGGTATAGTTATATATATGTATATATATATATACTAATTTATAATGAAAGGGATAGAGGCCAATGCATATAGATTTATATGTTAAGTATTAGGATAGCAGATGGACTTTGGACCTCTGCTCAAGGTCTTAACACAAGAACACTTTGTTCTAATAACATGGCTCTCTTTGTTACTCACCTTCCCAACATGATCACTGAAGACAAAATGGGTGCACAAGCAAATGTGATGAAGAAAGTAGATGGCACTCAGCCAATCAAAAGATGTAGTGTCTGGGGTCTTAAAGACTTGACATTGAACAAGCAGCCATCCAGCAGGGAAGCAAATAAGCCCACATGGAAGAATCACATCAACTTGTGTGATCATGAGGTGCTGATGGTATCAGGCATTAGTTATCAAGAGATCCAAAACAAACAACTATATTGATGAGAATGAGTGGCTTTGGGGACTCCACCTCAAAGCCCATCTGCTGACAACTGAATATTGCCCCCCACACACATAGAAGAGTTATAAGGAAGGAATAAATCAACCAAGTTGCAGTATAGCACCAATGAAACACACATCGTTGCTCTAGTTCCTGAATGCTTCCTGCTCCCACCCCCACCCCACCCCCCACTACCATGACCCAGTTCTACCTTAAAAATCTGGCTAGATCCGAGAACACACATTGGTAAAGATAAAAGCTCTGGACACAAGGACAGATAAACCCCTCAGGAACAGTAGTGGAAGTAGTGATATCATGAGGGTAGGGGATGGTCAGGGAGGGGTAAGGGGGAGAAATGGGGAATCCATCACAATGTTGGCTACAAAGCCCCTCAGAAGGGGATAAATAACAGAAATGTGGGTGAAGGGAGATTACAGATAGTGTAGGATATGAGGTAATAATAACAATATATAATTGCTCAAGGACTCACAAGGGTGAGAGGGGGGTGGGGGGAGGGGGGAAAAGAGGAACTTATACCAAGGGCTCAAGTAGAAAATGTTTTGGAAATGATGATGGCAACATATGTACAAATATGCTTGATACAGTTGATGTGTGGAATGTTATAAGACCTCTAAAATCTCCCAATAAAATGATTTAAAAGAGAGGGAGAGTAGAAATAAAATGGAAGGAACACACAGAGTCACTCCATCAAAAGGATTGGTTGACATTCATACATTTGAGGAGGTAGCATATAATAATAAAAAAAATCTGAGGGTATTGAAGGAAGAAGTCCAAGATGTGCTGAAGGTATTAGCAAAAAGCAAGACTTCAGGAATTGATGAAATATCATTTGAAATGTTTCAACAAGCTGAGGCAGTTCTTGAAGCTGTTTTACGTCATCACTTAGCTGTAGCTACTCTATGTTCCAGGGCAAGATTAAGAGCCTCTTCTGACATCTACTTCAGTGTTTTTTTCCTTGCATTTTAAATAATCCTTTTCTTGCTTTATGGATGATGTTCTTTAGGTCATCTCAAACCATTTGTCTTTCAGTTTGTCATACTGTGTTCACTTGTGTGCTGCTGAAAAATTGCTCACCAGTATTTTACATATGAGAGGATTCACCCAGGGTGAACAGGTATGAGCAGATCTTTCAAACTAAAACTATGAAGAAAGAATATGCTATTCATTTGTGAGGAATTAGCCACTGAGCACTTCATGAATATCTGCAGAGATAGTGCCAGAAGATGAAAGCCTAAGGTTGGATGGCACTCAAGGTATGATTGAGGAAGAACTGCCTCCTCACTGTGCAGTCAACCATACTTATGTAGACTTTGGGGACCTTTACTGGCTCAGGGGACATGACTCAAAATGAGAAGAAGCAGCTGCAAGCATCCATTACTAATCAAAGCATGGAATGCACAAAGTATGAATCTAGGAACTTGAAAGTTGCAAAATATGAAATGGAATACATAAAATGGATATCCAGGTATTAGTGAGCTGAAATGGACTGGTGTTGGCCATTTTGAATCAGGCAATCATATAGTTTACTATGCTAGAAGTGACAAATTCAACAGGAACAGTGTCACACTCATTGTCAAAAAGAACATTTCAAAAGAAGTTCAAAAAACAGACAAAAGAAGGTCAATGCTGTCCTTGATAAAATGATGTCTATGCACCTATAAGGAAGTCCAGTTAATACAACTCTTATTCAAATGTATGTACCAAGTATTTAAATCAAGACCAATGATTTTTATTGCAAATATTTGCTTTCAACAGCATAACTGGTGACTATACACATGGACCTTGGCAGATGGAATTCATTGGAATCAAATTAACTCCATCCATGGGGAGAGATGGTGAAGAAGCTCAACATTAAAAGGCAACCTGCAGCCAGGGGCAGTCTGTGAAAGAAGCATCAATATGTCATATGAAAGTTAAAGCTGAAGCTGATGCATACTATAACAAACCTAGGAGCTCAAATACAATCTTGAATATACCACAACTGGATTTAGAGAATATCTCATGAACAGGTTTGACACATAGATCACAAAAGACAGATCATTAGTGATGGAAAAGATGGTTGAAACCAAAACTTTCATCGTTGACATTGAATGGATCTTGGTTGAAACTGAAGAATACCAAAAAGATGCTTACTTGTATTTTCTTGACTATGCAAAAAAATATGACCATGTGAATCAGAAAGAACTATGGTTAGCATTGCAAAGAAGAACAAACAAATTTGTCTTGGAGAAGGAACATTTTATTGTGCTAATGGGTAACCTATACATGGATCAATGCCTGTAAAAAGTTATATGTAATCTTGGAAACCCATAGGAGCAGATCTGGCATGTCCTATGAGGTAGCTATGAGCCAGAATCGACTTGGTAGCAGTGACTTTGAGTTTTATTTTTATCCATGGATGACCAATCTCACCTATTGAAATCGAGGAAGGCTTGAGATAACTTGCTGAAGATAAAAGATTATTGTCTTCAGTATGTATTATGACTCAATGTCAAGAAAACAAAAATCACCACAACCAAACCAATAGACAGTATCTTTTAGAGCAACAGATAATCAGAGGAAATATTGAAAGTTTAAGAATTTCATTTTCATTGTGTTGAATCCACAATCTACCTCATGAAAGCAACAGTCAAGAAATCAAGCGACACCTTTTACTGGGCAGGATCGCTTTAAAGTGTTAAAGTGTAAAGATGTTACATAGAGGACTAAGGTACAGCTGACCCAAACCATGGGATTTTCAATTACTCCACATCCATGTGAAAAGTGGACAGTGAATACGAAATACTGGAGAGCTGATGCATTTGAATTATAGTGTTGGCAAAGAATATTGAAAGTTCAATGGACTGCCAGAAGAACAAACGAATTTGTCTTGAAGGCGATACAGCCAGAATACCCTTAAATACTCTTTAGAAGGCGAGGATGAAGAGACTTTGTCTCATGTAAATTGGGAATTTTATCAGAGGAGTCTCTGGAAAGGGCAAGCAGGCGTGGTAAAGTCGAGGGGCAGTGAGAAAGAGGAAGCGCCTCAATGACATCGATGGACTATGCAACAATGAGCTCAACCTAAAAACCAGGAAGGTGATGTAGGACTGGGCAGTGTTTTGTCTTTTGTGCATAGTGTCCCTATGTGTTAGAATTGACTCAAAGGCACCAAACGACAAAAAGCGGTTTATGTGATATTAAACCAAAGATGCTTTAAAATGATATGAACTTAATATATATAATAGGTTTCTTTGGGGAAAACTATCCCCAGAGACCTTATTGCTCAAACCAAAATAATGGCTTGGGCATCTTATAAAAAAAGATGAAAAGTAAATTAGAAATATACTTGGAGTGTTTAATGAGAAGTTCATCTGAAACCAACAAAATAACTTGGTAACTAAACCAAAGCAGAGGTGCTTTTTCCTCTGTTTTCCTTCTTGGGGTTCGAATGCGGAAATGATGGAGTTCAAGCAACCACTTAATATTATGAGGACGGTTGAACAACAAGCTAGAAAGAACATAACATGGTAGAACCTCTTTGGAAAACTGGCAGTTTCTTACACAACTAAGCATACGTCTACACGTGACTCAGGAATTCCACTGCGAGTTATTTCCCCAAGAGATATATCCTGGTGGTAAAGTGGACTATGACGCTGGGTGGCTAACCACGGGTAAGCCGTTCAAAATCACCAGCATGCCTATGGGAGAAAGACGAAGCTTTCAACTCCCATAAAGCTTTGCAGTTGCAGAAAATCCACGGGGGCAGATCTCCTCTGTCCTGTAGGGTGGCTATGAGTTGAATTTGACTTGATGGTAGTCAGAGATATTCACATGAAAGTCGTATTTGTTTTGTTTTATATGATGGTAAAGTTTATGTACCAAAATATCTCCCATGTTAACCCTTTTATGTATAGAATTCATAACATTAAGTATGTCTTCCTGTAGTGTATCTATTAGCATTATACAAAGATTTGCATACAACTGTTCGCAACAGCATTTTTTTTCAAAATGGAAGCATACCAATTCTCCCTCAGCAGGTGGGTGAACAAGGAGTGATAGTCATAAAGAAGAATGCTGTTGTTGTTAACTGCAATCATGTTGCCTTCTGACAAATGGCACCCTGTGCGTAAGTAGGTTGGAGTGTTGTGAGGTAAAGGATTTTTATTGACTGATTTGGGGCAGTAAATAGTCAGGCCTTTCTTCCTTGTCTATCTTAGTCAGGAAGCTCCACTGAAATCTGTTCAGCATTATAGGAGCATAATCTTCTGACGTTAGTAGTGGCACCACATGAGTACGTTGGCCGGGAATTGAGCCTGGGTTTCCTGCCTGGACAATGGAATACTTCTCAGCAATAACAAAGAACAAGCTTCTGACACATACAACAGCATAGATGAGTCACAGCTCATCAATGCCATTATCACCCTATACGACATGAAAGAAAACCAAGAAATGGGAATGTGTACATCTGATTTCATTGATGTGAACAGACACAACCACTCCATGGTAAGACGTGGCAGAACAGTGGCTCCTTGTCTATGAGGGGTGGAGATCACCTGGAAAGGGCCTTCCTAAGGTATCGGGAATGATCTAGGCTTGGGCTGTTGATTACATAGTGTGGGCATCTGTCCAAACTCATCAAATGTTATTGCTTCTGGATCTATGCATCTCACTGCATGCGCAAATAGATAATGACAATTGTCTGGCTCCTGAAGAAACTGTGAAGCCACCCCTTTCACCCTGGACTGTCCATTTCTGAACTTGATTTATATGAGGGAGAAATCAAGTTCCTCTAATCTCCTCCTTGTTTGTGAATCCTATCTGTGGCTTAGTGGTTACTCATTGGACTGCGAACCCTAAAGTTGAACCCTGCAGACTTTCTCAGGGAGAAAGACAGGGCTTTCTACTCCCCTGAAGTCTTGCCAACTCATAGGTCAGTTCCACCATGTCCGGTGGGGTCACTGCGAGTCAGCATTGACTTGATGGCAGTGAGTTTTCCTGTTGTTGTTTTGGTCCCAACAACACAATGCTTTTTCCACATCCCTCACCAATTGCATAGCTGGCTCCACACTCTGCAATGGACAGTAAAATCTAACGAGGGGGCTGGTCCTGGGAGTCAAGGAACAAGATTCACTCGACAGAAGGGTTAATCTGAGTGACATAGTCTACAAAACGCTCCCCCCTGGCCTTTGTTCCACCGTGCATGCAGCCCGAGCCTGCAGCCTACCTCCCCATCAAGTCCTCATCCCCCCTGGAGAATGTGGCATTTCTATGTCCCTCTGCTCACACCTGGAAGCCCATTCCACAAGCCAGATCCCACCTCGTGGGGTTCACTTGGGTCAGCAGATTGTTCTTGAATGCTGGCACTGGGACTATTCTTAGCACAGTGCCAATCCCCAGGAGACTCTGAAGATGCATGAGGCTGAGTAACAGCTGCGTCGCAGCTATTACCATGCTATTATCATCATCATTATTGCGGGATGCGGCTTTTGTGGTATGCCAATCAGAGGATAGTTGGGAGCCTTTTCCAGCATGAGAAGACCCGGTCCAGGGCACATGGGGGGCTTTCCATTCTGAGAGGACGTGGCGTCCAGAGAAGCATGTGTTCCTGGAACGCAGTGGGGGCTGACATTTCTGGGGAGGCCCGGTAGGCAGTTGTTCAGCCTGGCCATTCTGCTCTGTCACTGGCAGCTCTAGATTCGACAATGGGCGGTTCATTTCTTGCACTCTATAGTGCGTCTGGCGGGAAAATGCAAATCCTGCCGTCTTTCCTAGAGGAGTGTTTTATTTCTCTTTGGGTTCTTCCTTTTAAAAGAAAGAAAAGACTTGATAACGGACAGCAGGAGAGGGCATTGGCCCAGAGGAGATAAGAGCTGGGAGAAAGGAAAGGCGAGGGGAAGCCAGGAGGACAAAATTGACATCCTAAAGGGGAACGCATGTCCTAGGCATCCCCACACTTTAGGCTCCTTCCGGCAGATTTATCTAACACATACATGGTGCTTGCTGGAAGTCCCTGGCCGATACAAACGGGTAATTCCCCTTGACTGCCCGCTGAAAGGTTGCAGTCTGAGTGCACCTAGAGGTGCCTTGGTAAAAAGATCTGGCATCCCACTCCCAAGAAATTAGCCATGGCAAGAACCATGAAACATGATTATCCTCTGGTGCCTGGGGGATCACCATGAGCCAGTGACAGCTGCAGAGCCCCTGGTTTTTCTTGGTTAAAGCTTACCAAGCAATGCGGCAAGTGTTTATGCAAAGGAGAAGGCATTGAACTCCCTAACAGACCCAGGAAGTGAGTATATTGTTCTCTGTATTTAAGAGAGGAGGAAGCCGAGGCCAGGGAGGTTTCAGTCACTTGCTCAAGTCCATGGTTGGTAAGACTCCCAAGCCTGATCAGCCTGCTGCAGAGGCTGTGCTCCTAAGAAATGAGAAACAGAAAGGAACAGCTCATTGCTCCCCCGCCCTTGCTGTTGTTTGTTTATTTATTTGTTTTTGCCCTAGCTGTTGTCGATCCCCTTAAAGCCGCCTCTGGCCCATAGCAACCCTTTGGACAGCAGAGCAAAACACTGCCTGGGCCTGCATTATCTTCGCACTTGTCCCTCTGTTGGAGCTCATTGTCACAGCCATGCACTCTGTCAACCCGTCTTGCTAAGGGCCTTCCTCTTTTTCTGCTTCCCTGCTGCTTTACCAAACATAATGCTCTTTTTCCAGAGACTGGTCTCTCCTGACAACATGTCCAAAGTAAGTGAGACTGAGTCTTGCCATTCTCACTTTTAGGGGCATTCTGGCTGTACTTCTTCCAAGGCACTTGGACGGTTAGGGTCACCCACCTTGGATGATCCCAACTGCCCGCATATCTTGCTTTCATGCTCAAATAATATATTTTCATTAGGCACTTTAAGGAATGATGTGCTATTGCACCTTTTAAAAATAAAATAGTTTCATTTGAAGTATTTGCTTTCTCTTTCAAGATATTTTTTTTCAAGAAAAGCGATGGAGTAGCGGTTGATTTTCTTTAAAAATATTTGTAGGCAAAAGAAAGAAATAGAAAATACTCCTCTCGTACATCGCGCCATCTCTGTTACCCCGTGACACTGTGAGCCAGGCAGAGCCCAGTGGCTTTCTGAGACTCCGTGCCCACGATGTCCTCGCGTACAAAGGGTCCTCGCGTACAAAGGGAGTAAACTCCAACAACGCTGCGCAGCCAGAGTGGCGCCCACGCCCGAGCCACAGCGACTTCAGAAACGCCACGCCAAGAGGCACAGAATTTTTAGCTGGAAGGAAAGCTCGTGTGTCAAACAGCTTTCTTGTTATTGTGTCTTGTTTAGTGTGAGGCAACCTAGGAAAGATTCTAGACCCTGCCTTCCCCACCACTGGCATTCCTGTAGACCTGGCCTATTTAGAGCTTGCTAAGGGGGAGGTGGGGAGGAGATTTTGAAAAATCACACCTGGAATCCTTTTCGTTCTCTCCCAGACCCCCCCACCCCCCCCACCCCCAATAAAAACCACATGTAGAACTCCGGGGAGGCAGGCTGTTCCATAGAGCACTTCCTCTGCAGACCTGAGGGGAATCCCAATCTGTCTTGAACTTTGTTCTTGCCTCCATGGCCATGCTAATGAGGGTGAGTTGTGTTGTGGTGGTGGCCACGGGGCCCCCTAGAAGAGCAGTGTACCCACAGTGTACCTGTCAGGTACAGATAAAGGCCAAAAGGTACCAGGCCTCCCACTGGCTTAAGCGACGTGAGACAGCGGAAAAAGCATACCAACTTAGAGAAGGTGCTGGAACGAGCAGGTTTCTGAATTAAGAACAGACTGTGCTCCACACTGGAGCGTGGATTCCTGCTCCCAGAGCCCTCTGCTCCTCAGCTGGGATCATTGATCACTGAACTGAAGGCCTTATCTTTCCTCAGGGTCAAGGATCAGTCTAAACCAGGGTCCCACTGGGGCCTTCCCCGGAATACCACTGTCTATCTGGAACCATATTAGCATGGCTTGTTATTCTAGTACTATATTGAGGCAATTCTGACTCATAGTGACCCCATAGGGCAGACTAAACCTGCCCCAAGGAGTTTCTGAGACTGTGTTCCTTTCCTGGAATGGAAAGCCTCATCTTTCTTTCATGGAAGAGCCGGTGGGTTCAGAACTGCTAACCTTGTGGTTAGCAGCCCAAGTCCTCACCTATCACACTATCAGTACTCTTCGTTTAGCCTAGTGTCTTTCAAATGGATAGAACAAGACCCATGCCAAGCCTGTTCACGACTATAACTCCTTTCTGTGCAGTCCCCACTACTTTCTGTGAAATTCACCACTTTCTCTGGGAGGGAAGTGTTTCTGAGTTATAAAAACGGGTACTTTGACCCCTTTTTAGAACGCTTCCAAATCCAGGGCTTGCTCAACAAAGCACAAATCCCCAGTGTCTTCCACCCGACTGGTCTCATGTGGCGATACACACTGGGCTCCCAGACACACTGAGCTAGTGAGTGACTGGACCTTGTGGTGCCATGTGACCCTGTGTGACAGGGCTGCACCTGCCTTACTTTATCGAATAACCAGAACCATTTTCTCAAATAGGTAACGCTGACTTCATCTCACTGCCATCAAGTCAATGCTGCCTCAAAGCAGTCCGGAGGACAGGTAGCACTGCCGCGGTGAGTTTCTGAGCCTGGCACTCTGTACAGGAGTAGAAGTTTCATCTTTCTCCCACTGATGCTGTCCCACTGCTGAGCTTGAGGGTTGCAGCCCAATGTGTGACCCATTACACCACCAGGGGCTGCGTATGACGACTTTCCGTACACTCAAATAAAAGGTCTCCTGTCCAGCGCCATCTTCATGATCATCGTGGCCTGTGAGTTCAATGTTGTGGGCCAATACATCTCGTGAAGAATCGCCTGCATTTCCAATGACCCCCCCCCCTTTGCCAAACATGATGTCCCTTTCTAGCCATCAGCCTTGCCTAATGACATGCCCAAAGCAAGCGTTAGTCCTCCCAGCCTCACTTCTCAGGAGCTACCTGCTTGTGCTTCTACTAAAATGGATGTGCCCATTCTTTTTGGCAGACTGAGTCGATTCGACAAATATTTTGACTTTAAAAAAGAAATTCCCCCCTGACTTCTTTGACCATAGGACATAGTTCCCTTTGTCCCTTGTATGATATGACAAAATTCCACTCCCTACCCAGTCATTCAAGGAAGGAGCAAATTTCCCTGCCCAGCCCACAAAGGGCTTGGCCAGTAGAATAAAAGTGGAAGGAATGGTGCGCCACTTTCAAGCTGAGGTTTTAAGAGAAATGACATCCTTCCATTGATCTCTTTGGTGCTATCTTTCATGAGGGAGGAGCCCTGGTGACATAGTGGTTATGTGTTGGATGGTTAACCTCAATGTCAGGAGTTCAAAACCACGAGGTACTCGGTGGGAGAAAGAAGAGATCTTCTACTTGCAAAAACAGGGACACTTCTACCCTGTCTTATGGGGTCACTGTGAGTAGGAATCAACTCTCATGTTGAGTTCCAGTATGCCAATGAGTCTGTTATGTGGCATTATCATCAGAGGCAATAGCTAACTGGCTCACTGTTCCTCTGTACTAGGTGATGGTTGCATTCCACACAACCGTGGAGCGATGTAGGGTCGCAGTCTGTGCCATGGGCAAGCCAGAGTCCCATGCAAGTCTTTTGATTTCAAAGCCTATTTGGCCCCCTGCATGAAACTGACAGAGCTAAGCAGCAACTGCTGGTAGGGAGGAAAGATTGCCCGGACATGGTGTACTTTGGGGATTTCTTACTGCCAGGAGAAATACAGGTGATGAGGCAGGTGACGATGCTAGTGTTTCTTGGCTGGCCCTCAGAGGCAGGTTCTGAGCCCTCAGTCAGGGCCATCAGAGCAAGTGGCTCATGGCGGTGCTGCCGTAGTCCATCCCAGGTCAAACCCTCTGAGGCATTGGGCTACAGAGGTCCCGATTGGCACTCAGTGAGGGCTGCTTCTAAGCGCCTTCCTTTCTTAAACCTGCTGCTGAAATCCCATTCTTTTCGAAGGTCTTTGTCAGTAAGCTGAAATCCCAACCAATTCGCTGAGTTGGGACAAAATGCAGAATTGATGGCACCAAGAGACATTAAGCCACCTACAACCCTGTAGACCATGTCAACAGATCATCCGTAGCCTCAACTGCAGAAACATTTTATTAAATCTTCGCTGTTTCTCCCCAAAGGGTAGGAATGCCCTTCTATCTTTTAAAAACAGATGTTGGTCTGGCATGATTTTGGCTCCAGCTGGGGCAGTGGATTCACCTGCGCTAAGCTCTAGAGAGGGTCACTTAATCTTCATTCAGGAAATATGTCATGAGGACTGTGGACCACGCAGGGACTGCACAATCACTCTCTGTCGGCAGGGGCTGCATGACACCCTCGCCCATTGGGAAGAGAGCCAGGCCCATGGCAATTATAAGGCACGATGCTGATGGTGCTATGGTGGTCTAGGGATACAGAAAAGTAACTATTGGGCATGCAGGCAATGATGAAGGGCTCCTTCTTCTCAGGGACCAAACCCCAGCCAGGTACCATGAAGTTAACTCCGATGCAGAGTGATTGCTTGTGGGCCAGGGTAGAACTACACTCCGTTGGGTTTTTTTCCATGATTTTATTGGGGGCTCTTACAGCTCTTATAACATTCAATGCATCATTTGTATCAAGCATATTTCTATACATGTTGCCATCTTCATTTCCAAATATTTTCTCCTTGAGCCCTTGGTATCAGCTCGTCTTTTCCCCTCCCCCTTTTTATAGATCATTTTATTGGGGGCTCATACAACTCACATCAGGATCCATACGTCAATTGTATGCAGATCACATTTGCACACTTGTTGCCATAATCCCTCTCAAAACATCATTCCTCCACTTATGGCCCCATCCGTTGGTTTTAATAACATATTTTTTTTTTGGTTTGGTTGAAATGTAGCACCAGGCCTTTCTTGAGAGACACCTCTGGCTGAACTTGAAGCTCCAACCTATGAATTTGTAGTCCAGTGTGTTAACCAATTGCACCACCCAGAGACTCCTCCATGTAACTAAAGAGTGACTCTAGGACTGCGCCCACAGTCCCAAACCAAAAGCAAATCCACAGCTATGGAGTTGATTCCGACTGATACTGACCTCATATATGGCACAGTAGAACGGATCTGTTGGTTTTCCAGGCTCACATCTTTACTGGAGCAGAAAGACTTCATCTTTCTCATAAAGAGTAGCTGGTGGATTTGAACCACTAATCTTGCCATTAGCAGCCCAACTCACAATCGAACCTGTCCCACCAGGACTGGTTCAATTTGTGATCAAAATAGTATGTGATCACTTCTTTATGAAGTGAAGCCTCTCTCATTGACTGTGGTTGCATGACTGAGAAAAAAATGAGTCCCCAAATATCCATCTTAATCAAGAATCCAGGGGAGGGTGTTCTGGGAAGCAGCTTTGAAATGTGGCTGGAAATTATAAATTCAATCAACCTAATCCCTGGCGGTACAATGGCTAATCACTAGGCTATTAAGTAAAAAGTTGGTCGTTTGACCCTGCCCATGAGTTCTAAGAAAGAAAAGACCTGATGATCTGTTCCCACAAAGATTCCAGCCTAGGAAACCTTTGGGGGCGGTTCTACTCTGTCCTGGAGTGTCCCTATGAGATGACATCAACTTGAAGACACACAGGATGTTTGACTCTACGCATCATTTATTGATAGAGTTTGTGCGGAGCGCTCTGAATAGAAAATGGATTTAGGGGCATCTGATACCAACCAACAGCAGTCTCTTTCCTGGAGAAAGATTGTGGAAAGGTATAAGGAGGGAGTTTCCAAAAGTATCTGTGTCAATGGTATAAAGAAACAATGACATTTCCCCATAACCTTTTTGAAGCTCTCCTCTTATAGGAGTTGGTCCACCATGGAAGTTTCTAGAAAAGTGAAACACGAAGGAAGAGGCTGGTGAGTCTCACTGAACAATTCTGGGGAAGATTGGGTCTTGACTCAGAGTACTTGAGTGTGCTGGCTTCTTTCGCCAAATAGCAAATCAGACCAGACCAGGTTCCAGGACTCAATCCAGACAGATCAGGCCCACAACGCAGACTTATGGGGAGAGAGAGAGTCACGATGGAGAGTGAAGGCCTCTACCTGTGTGCCTTACAAGTGTGTCATTTGCCTCAACTGAATTCCAACATGGCAAAAAGGCTAATGGTACCAGCTCCAAACTTGTGTTTTTCAATCTGGTCTCTGTTTCTTATCAATTTAGCCACCGGGAGTCACTTCCTCTAGCTTTTCCATCTGTAAAATGGGGCACACTTCTAATCATTGGATCTTCAGTAAATGGTTATTTTAATCAAGGCATGGGCTCCTGTCTGCTAGGTGAGAGTTCTCAGCTAGGCTTATCTGAGCGTTCTTTCCCAGGGTATTGTCATAGATGGGTTATGTGCCACCCAAGTTCCTCTCAGCACCAACGAACTGACTTCCCCAGCTTCTGATAGTCACTGTTAGAAAAGGTCCCAGCTGCCGGCCCCTATCAGGATTACCTCAGCTGAAGAGCGCTCATCCAAGGTCTGCTCCTTCCCCAGACTAACCTTCACCCCATGACTGATCAATGTAGGTATACATGGTGGAGGCGTCTGACCTCCTGTAACTTCACAAAAGCCAGTGGAGACAGAACAAGATAAGCAGCGCAAGGTTGATTCCTATGAGACAGAGAGCAAAATTCCTCCACCCTATCTTTTTACTGATTCTTACACCAATCATACATTCCATGACACTCTCACCTTCTTTGCTGGGTTTGATAACCCATTAGTGGCAATGGCTACCCCAAACTTGCAAACAATACTCATGTTTAAGGGGCTAATTGGGGAACTAAAGTGACGATTAAGGATCAGAAAGGACTGGGGATATAGTTCTTCAGTCAGGAGAGTCCCTTCCCAGTGGTGCCCAAATGTAGATCTCTTTCTGATCCTTGACCTCTGCCCTACAGCTCCTTGAACTCTGCTCTGCTTGTGACCATGTTACAAGGCTCTTTTAGCTCTACTGATAAGTGTGCTAAGACAGCTCACTCTGCCAGTAAACCTTGGCCCAAAGACACTCTGCTTTCTCATTTTGTGGGCAGGGGAGCTCCCTGTTCTGGGATCTTGGTTCTTCTGCCACTGCTTCCATGAGTTATCTCTCTGCCACTGCTTTCATTGTCTCCTGATGCATCCAGTGTCATGGCTTTCTGACTGCTGGATAGAGGTGGCACTCAGAGTAATGATCCTGCCTCCAAAGAACACATTCCACTGCTGACTCTTCTTTCTTGGTGCTCCTGAAACTCTGCTTTCTGTCTCTGGGTTAACTCACTCATAAGGCTATGACAAAACCGAGCAATCCCTACATTAGGGGTCTACAGGTCTTAATTGGATGGTATCACTCCCTCAAGGATGCCAGGCACCTTATTTATATTATTAGCATACTATCTAGTCTCCTCGATGGCAGAATCCCACCCTGCCTTTTGGTAGAATTTACAAAGACTACAGCTAGATGAGACCTATTAAGCAATTTGCTGCAACATAGTAAGCATACAAAGTCCAAGGCTACCGGTCACCACTTGGCCTCCCAGTTCCAGAACTCCCTGTGGTGGCTGCCTTTGTATATCAATGTGACGAGGCTAGGGTGTCCAGTTGTTTGGTCAAACAAGTGTTAGACTATTTGCTGGTATGAAGGAGTTGGCCTCAAGCAAAATAGAATACCTTCCTTAATGTGGGTAGGGGTAAACCTATCCATCGAAGTCCTTCAGGGACTAAGTACCTGTGGGGGAAGCAGGAAAGAGACGTATCTCAACAAAGGTCTCAGCCCTCCCTATGGAGAGTGTCTTAGCTAGTGTTCTCTAGAGAAGCAAAGCCAGTTATATAGCTGTAACTGAAAATATACATATATCTACTAGGGCTCTGATGGTTACCAACTGCACCAGACACTCACTGTCATCGAGTTGGACTCATAGTGACCGTGTAGAACGATACAGAACTAACTTTTGGGTTTCAGAGACTGTAACTCTTCAGGAGATTAGAAAGCTTCATCTTTCCCTCAAGGAGCACTTGGTGCCTTCAAACTGATGACTTGGTGTTTGCAGCCCAATGAGTAGTGCACAAGGCCACCAGGGCCCCAGAGAGAGGGTTATTTCATGGAATTGGCTCACATGGGGGAATGATAAGTTCAAAATACTTAGGTTAGGCAACAGGCTGAAGACCTCTGCAGACTTTCATCCTAAAATCCATAGGTTAGGTGATGTGCAAAGACAGAATAAGAATGGTCAGAACACACCCTAGAGAAACGCCCTTTCCACTCTGAAGACTTTTGATGGATAGGTTTAGCCCTGCCCACATTAAGGAAGGTATTCTATTTTGCTTGAGGCCAACTCCTTCATACCAGCAAATAGTCTAATGCTTATTTGACCAAGCAACTGGACACTCTAGCCTCGCCAATTGATATACAAAGGCAGCCACCACAGGGAGTTCTGGAACTGGGAGGCCAAGTGGTGACCGGTAGCCTTGGCCTTTTTATGCCGACTGTGTTGCAGCAATTTGCTTAATAGGTCTCTTCTAGCTGTAGCCTTTGTAAATTCTACCAAATGGCAGGGTGCTAATAACATAAATAAGGTACCTGGCACTCTTCAATAAATGTCCTGAATCATATCCTGAGCTAATTCCATCATAGGGTTTCCTTCTTCCAGGGAAGTCTGGGAGTCTGAACAGCTTCGGGGGAGTCTGAACTGCAGTCTCCATCCAACGTCCTCCTTTTATTTCTATGATCCCTATACTAAGGAAATGGAGAGGCCACTGGCACTTTCCTGTTTTCCCTGGATCTGTCTCTCAGGGCACACGCTGTTCTTTCTCAGCGTAGACCATCTCTTTCACGTGGCAGGACATGTGCTTCTGAATTCTGCTTTTTTTTTTAAATTATGCTTCTTATATGCCAGGCCACTTGCAAGAATGGAACTGGCTTTTTCGTTTCTAGTTTGAAAAGCTCCAGAGAAAGGGTTTGGCTAACCCATCTTGGACCTAATGTCTTTCCTGAGCCAAAGAAAACAGTCTAGTGACCGAAATAAAAGGTGGTGTCTCCCCCAGGGAATTGTAGTTTGAACCAGTGAGGGCTTTCGCAGGGGCAGATAGGAAAGGGGATTGGGGAGATTAAAAAAAATAATACCAATGTCCATTTGAGGAGAATTGGGTCTTATTATTTTCAGATGCCCAGCATCTGAACCCCCCTTCACTGTATTTAGGCAGGAGGTAGGGCTCACCTGTCACTCGAGCAGCTAAAAATGTATGGCACTTGCTGTAGCAGCTGCTGCTGTGCCCACGCATTAGCACTTGGCACCCACCACTCCTGTACATGCCAATGGTCTCACTGGAAGCACGTGTAACTCCCCGCACAGGAAACATTCATTGAGCAGGCAGGGGAGGTGACATCCTTCAGGAACTCATACCACTTTAACCAAGGGTAGCTCCAAACTCCAGTTTCTTCGGCCTTTAGGTGGGACAACTACAAGAAGGTCTATACTGTCTCTGGGAACAGACTCAATGACATGTCTTTATCGGCCTCTTCCCTTTGCTCTATCACGACTACCCTTCTCTACTGGTCCTTCCTGGAGACATCTCCCAAGAAAACACTAGTCTAGTTGCCGTTTTGATTCCAGTGGATTCCAATTCTTGGTGACCACATTCAGGTGAGTCAAACAGAACTGTGCTTCCTGGGGATTCTTTCTCTCTCCATTTTAAGAGTATTTTTGAGGACACTGTGAAACTGTCACTGCCATTCAGTTCCAGAACATTTTCATCAGCCCTGCAACCATCAAATAGTGGTTCCCCATTGCACCTCTCACCTCACCCTGGGAAAACCACCAATCTGCTTGCTCTCTCTCTGTGGAATTTTCCTGTTCAGGAGTTTCCCTCTCACTGGACTCCTATAATACATGGCATGTTGTGTTTGGCTTCTTTCACTTCATGCTTTTGAGTTCACCTGCATTACAGAGTAGATCAGAATCAAATGCCTCATTTTTCTTATGGCAGACTATATGCATATCCCACTGTGTGTATGTCATATTTTCTCTATTCTTCTGTTGATGGATATTTTTAGCTTCCTGCTTACCTTTTGCCCATGTGGCGAGTCCGACATCCATCTGGGTACTCACCTTTAATTTTTTGAGATACACACTTAGGAATGGAATCACTGGATCAGATGGTAAAGACAAGTGACCAAGTGGGTTACATAGGGCTTCTAACCATAAGACCAGCGTTTTGAACCCATTAGCTCCTGCAGTATAGAAAGGCAAAGCTTTCTGCTCTCATAGTGATTCACAGGCTCCCACGCCCACCAGGGGCAGTTCAACTCTGTCCTATCAGGTGGCAGTGAGTCAGAATCGAGTCAATGGCAGTGACGTGATGAAGCCAGTGACGTAAGAGTGGAATCAGGGACAGTGGAGAAATCTAGCAGTGGCCTCCCTACCCAGATTCCAGCAGCCACCAGCGAACAAAGAGGTCACATATCTGTCCTCCATTGGCAGGACAAACCAAGGCTCTCACTGGCTTGGGGTTGGCTACCCAGCTGCCCCTGCTTCTTCAAAAGCCATTTCATCAGCTTTACTGGCAATGAGGTGCATGACCTATGATCGCATCACTAACTCCTTCCATAGTCTAACTAGCCAGGTTCGATTCCAAACACTCACCATGAAGCCACCCTCAGTGAAGATGGCTATCCACGTCATTTGCACATATGCAGAGAATGTGGTCATTCTTGGCACTGGTCTCCTTAGTCATCCTGGTTGGTATATTTACATCTGTGGGGAGCTGGATCCGTGAGCAAGCCCTTCTCAAGGTGCCCGTAAGATCTGATTGCTGAAACTGTCAGCCGGAGAATCTGACGTGCCACCCACAGTGATCCCACCTCTGAGGCAAAGGGGAAGGCTTCTTTCTGACTGTGAGACCAGCAGGTCTTCTACAGACATCACTTCCCCGCAGCACTCTGAGCGGAGGCCTTTCATATTCCAAAGAGCAGCATGAAGATTCTTATCTGTCACCCAGTCAGATTCACATGTGCGAGTCCCCTTTTCAGAGCAAGACAGCAAGTGCAGTGAGCTGGAGAAGGGGACAGTCTCGCTCCGAGGATCCAGCCAGGAGGAGTGTAGGGGCAGGGAGTGGAACGTGCAGCTCCTGGATGCCAACCCTGCTTAACGCATGGCATGAGAGCAAAGAGATCATCCTTTGTGACTCTTCCACCGTCTACCTGTCCTTGGTGGAATTAACACTGCTCAGTGCCAGTCTCTCCTGAAGACATGGAAAGGAAAGCTCAGAAAAAATAGAGTTGATTAAGAACAGGACAGAGTAAGGTGACTTCATGATGTCACATCTTTGTATCCCAGAGCCCAGCCTGGCTCACAGTGACCCTCTATGACACAGAAGAGCTGTCCCACGGGATGTTCTAGGCAATTTTAAGGGAAGGTACCCAGCGCCCCAGTGGTTGCATGTCTGGCTGCTAACAGAGAGACTGGCAGTTTGATTGAACTCACTGACTCCCATCGAGAGTGAAGACAGGACTGCCTGCTCCCATGAAGATTGCGAGGCTGTTGTTGTCTGTCCGCTTGTGGTGCTGTGGTGGTTTGTGTGTTGCTGTGATGCTGGAAGCCAGGGGGCTGGTATGTCAAATGCCAACAGGATCACCCCAAGTGGACAGGTTTCGGAGAAGCTTCCAAACTAAGAATTCAAAGAAGGAATCCACTGCCCACTTCAGAGGAAGTAGTGGCTGAAAACTGTCACACTATAGCCCAGTGCGCTGCTGTCCTGCCGGGTCCCAGTGAGTCAGAACCACCTCGATGGCACACACCACCCAACACCTTTGAGGAAGGGACTCATCTCCCGCAGTTGACTTGGTGAATTTCAACTAGTGGCTTCTTGCTCAGCACTCGAGCTCTGAATCTTCTCTCTCCAGGGTTCCTGTCTTCATGATACAGGCAAAGAAAACCATCTTGGTCCTGCCCAGTAGTGTCCGCATCAGCATGTTCTTTCTCCCGGAGGCACGTGACTGGAGGTCGGACCGCAGCTGTTGAATGGACTCCACTTCCTGGTGGCACCGTGTGTGTCAGAGTAGAAGTGAATCGACCTCCAGCCATGTGAGACCAGTAGGTCTTCTGTAGACACTGATGAGTGTCTTTGGTTTTTTTTTCTAATGGGTTTGTGTGTATGTGTGTGTGTGTGTGTGTGTGATCTGAGTGAAGGTTAAAGAGGAGCGCAGTTGTCCATTGAGCAATGCATACACATTTTGTTTCCTGACGTTGATTGCAATTCTCACAAGGTCACATCACTTCCCCCACGTCTGCTCCTTGTTTCTTCTCTCCATGCCTCCTTCATTGCCAGCTTTTCTGAGCTTTGTTCTTAGGGAAATGTTGTCCTTTAGCTCTCACATGATCAAGTATTCTAAGGTCTCTAATGTCATTGTTCCCTTTACAGACCTGTCTATTGTTTGATTGACAATTGAACCATGACGAGTTCTGTTCCAGGCCAGCAGGGTGATGAAGTGCCATAGCCTTGGGGATTCACCAAACAGTAAGCTTGGTCTTTTATCAGGATTCTGAATTTTGCCCCACATTTTCCTTCTATTCCACTTAAGACTTTCTGATGTGATCTCTTTCACAGCAGTTGGTAGTATGAGTCAGGCACCATTTAGTTCTTCCGGTCTCCAAGAACTGGAGACTGACCTTTAGTCATTGGGCTCATTGTGTCCAGATGTCTTTCTGTTTTCCTCACTCTCTTTTCCTCTGGATGGATTGGGAGAGACCAACTGTGGCCCCTGCCTTGGTTGCTCAGGAACTTTGGTCCTCACCGAACTAGGATGCAGAACACTCTGGGTGGACCATGTTATGTCAATTAATCTCACTGTCTCCGAGACGATGGTCCTGATTCCTCAGGCTCAACAACTCATTCCCTTACAGTTTTTGTGTATGTCAAAGAGTTTTTTAAATTCCCCCCCCCCCACTTTTTATACCATTGATCCCTGTATAGTCCACCACAAGCCTGGATATATTTCCAGTGAAGGTCAATACCTTCTGTAAGGTTTCCCGTGGCCAAGGATTCAGAGGGAGATTATCAGGCTTTTCTTTCACAGCTCCTCTGGGTGGGTTTGGAGTGACAACCTTTCCCCTAATAGCCAAACTCATTAACGGTTTACACCACTAGATACGTCTTCTTCTTAGAAGCTCACTGCCATTGAATCCATGTTGACTCAGCAAACCTGTAGGACAGGGTAGAACTGCCCCTGTGAGTGTCTGAGACGTGAACTCTTGATGGGAGTAGAACGTCCCACCTTTCACCCACAAAGCAGTTGGTGGTTTCAAACTGTTCATATCACAGTTAGCAGCCCAACGTGTAGCCACTGGGCCACAAGGCTCCTTTTACTCTTAGCAAAGAGAGAGAAAATAAGCAAGCAGAACCTTCCCCTGGTGCTTCCTATGGATGCTGCTATGGGAACTGGATCCCGAAGGCCCAGATTGGCCGAAGCTCCGTTTACACATGGACACACGCCTCCCTTGTTAATATTTGCATCGGGCAAGCCATTCCCTGTGCTGACATTTTGCATCTAGTTAAACGCCAGCAAATCCAGAGAGACGTGCCTTTGACCTGCGGCTCTGCCCTTTTGGACAAGCCTTGGAGGCTTGATGGTGCCGCTTTCATTCCATCATCTTACACGCCCCTTTGAGATCCTTACACCTCAGCTTTTTGTTTTGATTTTAAAAAAATGGATGAGCTGCTTCAGACTTAATATAATCTCTGCTGAATATTTAATTGGGAAATGCTGTTAAGAAGGCAGTTGGCTTCCATGATCTAAGTGTATGCATAGAGAGCTCTTTTCAGATGGTAAGGTGGCTTTGAATAAGTTTGGGGAATTAAAGAAAAACGTGTCTCAAAATGGGAAAATTAGGTGTGTGTGTGTGTGTGTGTGTGTGTGTATGTGTGTGTGTGTTTAAGAGCACAAGGCTCGGTGAAAGAAAAGGAGAAGCGCTGGTGAGTAGCACAGGGAAGAGTCTGGGTAGTGATGAAATCGGTTCAAAGCTCACTTCCTCTGCTCACTGCCTCGGAGGGACATTGTAAACAAGAAGCAGGAAAGCAAAGACATTTCCAGCTCTCTCACAGCTGGCCAGCGGCAGAGAAGGCACCATGGGCTTTCCATGCTGAGACTGCTGCTGGGAGGCAGGGAGGCGCCTCATGCTGAGGCAGCTGACAACCACAAGTGGGTGGGTGGCTTTAACAAACCGAAGTCAAAGTTGTCACAGCACAGGAGGCTGACAGCATCAAGTCAGGGCGCTGGCTCTCTTTGTCCATTCCTGGGGCTTGGGGGTGGGGAGTCCTGTCTCAGCTTTGCTAACCCCTGGGCTGCTGTTTCTTGTAGCTCTCCACTGGCAGCTGCCTTCGCCCCTTGGAGCTGGGTTGCTTCTGTGTTGAATTGGTTCATTTTTTATCTCCCAAGTGATCCATGTAAGGTACAGGCTGTACTGACCCAGCCTCGTTAGCATGACAAAGAAAATCCATACCCAAGTGCGATTTCATCCACAGGTCTACAGACCCACTGCTGGGGAGCGGATGCCACCTCATCACAGTCCTCTCCCAGGGGTTTCCAAGGCTGTACATCTTTACAGACGCACACAGCCTCCATTTTTCTCCAGAGGAACAGCTAGTGGGTTCTGAACTACAGACCTTGCTGTGACTAGCCCCCTTCTTGGCATTTGCTCCTAGAAGCTCTGCTCTATGGTTTGACCAGCAGCACTTCTGGCCATTGCTAAGGGCTACATGGCAAAGGCATCTGACTCAAGCAGCTGTGTTATCATGACAGAGGGAGTTCAGTCGGCCTTAGTAGCATGTTCAGCAGGGATGTGATTAACAGCTCGGTGTGGGTTTTAGGCAGCAGAACCATGGGAGGTGAGATGCGGCACAGTCTCCTGATTTGAGACCCAGACACTTTATCTCCCAGCCTGAATTCTCCACGATCATACTCAACTTTTGGGGTTCAAGTGTGTGAATTGCCTGAGAGAGGTGCAGGTGAAAACGTGTCCCATAAACATCTCCTTCCTGTCCCTGTCATCTCAGAGAGTTAGCCCGATATGAATTGGTGGTTGATGTGAAGGGACATATTGTAGCATTTTTCTTGCACTCCTCCAAGGCAAGAAAATGACCCCCAACACCTCCAGTTGCCAGGAGTGTTGAGAGTCCCCAAGAGACGTGCTCGCACCTGCAGAATTAGTGCTGTGAGAAAGGGCAATTCTTCTAGCCATTCACTCTTCAGAGGCTTGCCTGTGAGTTCCAGCGACTTGTGGACACAGTCACTCTGGTGCACTCACATTCTTGGGAGTGGCTAATGTGTCCCTAGAAAGCTGGGAACATGCAAACGCACAGAGACCAATATCTGCCTCTTGCAGGAAGGATCTGGAAGGAGGATGGCTTGAGTCTCCCAGGAGGGTAGGCGAGAGAGAAAGGGAGCAAGAAGAGGCAACCAAGCCACTGTCCCAGCAGGCGGTGTTCTAAGGCTAAGCGAGCTTCTGGAGCCTCAGTGAGTACTGGAGGCGGCTGCTGCAGGGTGGAGGAGATCCTGTCCCAGAGGGCCGCCTGTGAGCGGGAAGAGCTGCAGCTTTCAGAGACCATGGAGGAAACCAAGGTGGATAAGAGTTCATGGCTGGTCACAGGACGTTAGCTGGAGGGCTCTGTGGGCCTTCCAATTATCCATAGATATAGGAAACAAAGGGAGTCCTTTAGCAAGATGGATGGACACAGTGGCTGCAACCGTGGCCTCACCTATAAGGACCATTGTGAGGGTGGTGCAGGAGCAGGCAGGGTTTCGTTCTGTTGGGTGCAGTTTCGCTCTGAGTTGGGAGCGGACTCAACGGCATCTCACGAGGGGAGGCCCTTCCTAGAGAGAGTTTGATGACAGCATGGTAAGAGGCCTGGTTAGGTAGGACTGTGCTCATTGTTTCCACCCCCTTCTCCAGGAAGTCAATGCTCTAGGGAAGAAAGGAAGGCCCAGATACAGGAAAGGGAGCAGAAGAGGGAGTGATAGGAGAGAAAGAAAGAAGACCAGCTATTCTCCCTCATTCCTGAGGCCCAGGCTTAGAATAGGATCAGACCTAAGATGTAAACCCCAGAGCTGGCGGAAAAGTGTGGGAGCTGATTAAGATGGCAAGAGATGGCGAAGGAAGGAATCTTCTGGTTACAAGTGTGAACGCACTTGTTAGAGTAGCCTTGTGAGCTTCTTATTGTCCCATCAACGTCAGTCCGCTTGATGAACTCATTTTCCAAACTCCTAGCAACCAATTGGACATACCTTTACTTCTTTCAAGGAGGTGATATTAATATTCTCATTTCAAAGGCGAGGTCACAGAAGCTTGGAGAACTTCTGGTGGATGTCACTGTGAGGTGCTCATCAAGTTGGTGCCAATGCATATAGACCCCATGCATAATGGAAGGGAGCATGACCCCGTCCTGTGCCCCCCTCTTAGGAGGGCACTTGCCATGATCTTCACATTCAAAGCTTCCTGTTTTGTCAAATGAAATCATTTCCTTGGTCAGTCTCAGAACTCTTCATGTCAGGACGTTGGAAATGCCTGCCCGTGCCAGGTCTAGAGAGGCTGAGAAAGGTGAGAGGGCTCCGGCATACACAGGAGGGGGGGACTCAGTGGGACAGGTGGGTGATAGGTTGCTAAGGCCTGTCTGACTTGCTTCCCTGGTAACTGGCCTCAGCCAGTGATGGCCATGTGGACACATGGCATGAAGTGGCCTCGGGTCTTCATGGTGGTGGATGCCAGTGGAGCGTCGGTTATGGAAGACCCATGAGAAGACGGGTAACTGAGCAAAGCAGACTTTTTCTCTGCAGGTTCCTCCATGATCTCGTTATATGCCTGAGTCCCCATGCATACACACAGACAAAGATAGACATGTGCACACTCCTGTCAAGCAAATGCAGACACCCCGCAGGCTTAGACATATCATACACTTGTAAACATGCACATATGTGCACATGCATGCCAAAGCAGACACGCACACCTCCATGCACACACACATATTCATGCAAGTTGATTTTCATGGGAAGGTGGAGGTGGGAATCAGATCTGTTGCTGTCCTGTCCATTCCAACTCAAAGCGAGTGTGGAGGACAGATGAGAACTGCCCCATTGGGTTTCCAAGGCTGTCACCTCATCAGATGCAGCCAGCCCCAGCTTTCTCCTGCAGAGCAGCTGGCGGGTTCCATAGGCCGACCTCTCAGTTAGCAGCCGAGCGCTTGCTGATTTTCATAGAAGTCTGGAAATCAGTTTCATTACCTGCTAGTCACACCTCCTCTGTGAGTCAACGCAGCCTGGCGAGCTCAGAAGGAAAAATATCTTCCTTCCTGAGGTAGCTGAGTGGTTTCCCCTGAGGAAATGATTCAGAAAAAGGTTTCCTTCAAAAATCAAAACGCACTTGAAGGGAAATTTCCTGCCAAAACATTTGTTTGCTTGACATGGAGACAAGTGAAGCGGCCCCCTCACCCTCCCCTTGGATCCTCTTTCCCATCGTGACTGCTCTGCCTAGCTACAAGGCTCCAGGTCCTGGGAGCTAGGGTGCCTTTCCAGTTGGAGATGTCGCAGGGCTCCACTGTGAGTCAGGGAAAGACCAGGAAACTTGAGCATCCTGAAACATCTTGAGGGCCCCACATGGCAATTTCATTCCTCATCAAGCTCATCCTTTCTCTCATTTTTCTTAAAACCATTGAGTCCTGGAGTTCTGAGGAGTTCTCTCAGAGGAAGCCATCCTCCTCCCATGAATCCAAGAGGGATAACTTAAAGACTATTGTCTATACTTAAAGGAATACCAGCAACCAATGGCCATTGCGTCAACTCTGACCTTTGGAGACTTCAAGGATGTTAGAGAAGTCCAGTCGCTAGGATTTCCCCTGGCTGTCTTTTTTCCCCCCAGAGGCAGATTGCCAGGAGCTTCTTGAAAGGCACCTCTGGGTGAATTCAAACCTTTAACCCTTAGTTCACAGCCTAGCTCATGAACACTACCATCCAAGGACTGTAAAGTTACTTGTGAATGGTCACTTGCAGTAGATGAACCAAGGCCGAGTGACTGCCTGAGAAACATCAGCCAGAGGAAAGAAGAGTGAACCCCAGGCTTCTGGGGAGGAGGGCCCAAGAGAGAAAAAGGAAAAATGGCTTTCTCAGGACATCAGAAATGAGAGGATTTGAAATTGTGCATGCCATAGAACAATCCCAAGCCAAGCATGGGTGAGCAACAGACCTCCCCCTAACCCAGGGGGCTGGATTCTGTAGCCAAGTGTTGAACACGAGACATGAATATGATAGAGCCACTAGTCGTCCGTGGAAAGAAACTGTTTGTCCATTGTCTGGTAGTTTGCTGCATTTGAACAACCAGGGCTCTGCTGCCTCTTCTGGCCTGAAATATAATTGCAGCCATAAGTGCCCAGCGCTTCAATGGGAAGAAATCCCTGGGGAGGGCTAACTACCCAAATCATTTGGGAGATCATCTTAGGCTTGCCCAATAGGTCTTTGGATGTGTCCAGTCTATGAAAGATGGTGTCTTTTTTAAAGAAACGTTTTATTGTAAGTTGGGTGAAGATTTACAGAGAAAATCAGTTTTCCCATTTAACAATTCATACACGTTTTGTTGTGTGACATTGATCACAATCTCCTGCAATGTAATATCACTCATGCCATTTATGCTCTGCTTCTTGTTTTCATTCCTTCTTCTCTCCTAACCTTGCCCGCTTTCTGAATTTTGTCCTTGGGCAAATGCTGCATATTTGCATTTGAATGGTTGATTGTTCTAAAGGGTGTGTACTTCCTTAGTGCTAGGATTCATTTTGGTGCAATTGTTCTCCTTAGGAGCCATTGAGTCAGTTCCCACCCTTGTTGACCCTAGGCCTACCAGAGCAAACACTACCCAGCCCTGCATTATTTTCCTAAGTGTTCCTCAGCATCAGCCCATTGTCTCAGTCACTGTGTCAGTACATCTCCTTGAGGGGCTGCCTCTCTTTCACTGCCTTTCTATTTCACCTAGCATAATGTCCTTCTCCAGGGATAGTCTCTCTTCATAATATGACCAAAGTATGTGAGACAAAGTCTCACCATCCTTGCCTTAAAGGAGCACTCTGGTCTTCCTTCTTCTAAGTCAGATTTGTTTGCTTTTTGGGCAGTTCATGGTACTTCCAATATTCTTCACCAGCACCACAATTCAAACACATCACTTCTTCTTCAGCCTTCCTTATTCAATGTCCAACTTTCACGTACGTATGAGACAATTGGAAATGCTATGGCACACCTTAGTCCTCAAAGAAACCCCCTTGCTGTTCAACACTCTAAAGAGTACTTGTGCACCAAATGTATCCACTACAATGTGTTGTTTCCTCTCATGACTGCAGCCTTCATGAGCATTGATCGTGGATCCCAGCAAGTCAAAAATTCTTGACAACTTCAACAAATAACAACACACAGAAAACAACAAGCTTCTCCATTTACCATGGTACCTGTTGATCCGGTTGTGAGAAGTTGGGTCTTCTTGACATTGAGTTGTAATCCATACTGAAGGCTGTAACCTTTGATGTTCATCAGGTTCACTTTATAGAACTGCTTATTGTTCAGCTAAAGAAGGTGTCATGGGGTTGAATTCCAGACCTGAAGGGTGATGAAGGCCTATAGTTGTGGGGATCTCACTAGTCTGTTTAACCCGCAAGCCTAGTCTTTTTAGTAGTGGTAGTATGATTTTGAGTTTTCTTTCTCATTACTTCCCACTCTATCTAGGACCATTTCCCATGATCCCTTTCAGAGTAGCTGGTTGTGATAGGCAGGCACCACTTAGTTCATCTGATACCAGCGTCATAGAGACTGAGGTTCACATAGTCCATTACGGCTTTGCACTAATCATTTCCAGGCATCTTGATTTTTGTCACTCTTCTTTGCTCCAGACAGGGTGAGACCAAGAAGCTTAGTTGGCTGCTCACTGGCTTATAAGACCCCAATCACTACTCTGCTGGATGCAGAGCATTTTCTTTGTGAGCTGTTTTGTGCTAATTGACCCGAGGTCCCTCAGAGCTATGTTCCTGATCTCCCATGTTCAGGACTCCCTCAATGTTTTTATTATAGCTAAGAAGTTTTCATAACTTTGCCACCTAGATGCACTATGATAGTCATCGATATATTTGTAGTATAACCCTATATATATATTCATGGGTCTAGTCCAGTGGTTAGCAAACTGTGGCTTGTGAGCCATATGTGGCTCTTTCAGTGTGAGCATGTGGCTCTGAAGTAACTTTGAGCACATCTGAAGGTTATTATTTCAGATCATGGTGATTCCATTTGTTTGGAAAAACATATTTAAGGCACTTGAAGAGTTTGCCAATCCCTGTCTAGTCCCATTCTCCTTCCCACAACTGCTCAGGTTTTGTGATTTTATATGTATATATATATATATGTATGTATGTATGTATACTTGCATGTTACTGTTATTACTGTAGTATTTACCTCTGTTGCTTTTAATGCTTGTATTCTTTTGAGCAAAGATAGCATCTTGATGTCCCATATGTTTCCCTATTTTTCTGGGTTTCATGACAAAGACCAATAGTAGAATAGAAAAGATACAATTTAACCCAAGTAAAATAGCACCAACAATAAAACCATTTTAGTTTTGGAAAAGAATTAGTCAGGCTTCTCCACTCTTTGGCTAAACATTGAAAAAAAAAAAAGAATGAGAGGAAAGTCCTGAGGGGGAAAGAAGGGAGAGTGAGAGGCAAGGAAATAAAGGAGGAAGGTGGCGGGGTGTGCAGCAATGAATGCGGACCTTCTCTGAGGTGTATGCAAAACCATGTAGACAGCTTATTTGTTTTTTAATACTCACCCAAAATGATTTATCTCATTTATATCCACTGCCCTGGAGTGGATTCTGACACCTAGCAACCCTGAAGGACAGACGGAAGAACTGCCCCCGTGGGTTTCCAAGGCTGTAAATCTTTACCGGAGGAGGAAACCTCATCTTTCTCCTGTGAAGTGGCTGGTAGCTTCGAACTGTCCATCTTGCAGTTCGAAGCCCAACTCATAATCCACTTTACCATCAGGGCTCCTCCTTTCATCATTTATCTGGACTATTTGGCCTTCTTGGCTTAATGGGTTTTATTTTCTCGCTTTGAAAGACATGGTACCAAAATACACACACTTTCCTAGCAAAACTAAAATCAAAAGTGAGCAAAAACCGAACAGGAAAAGCTAGCAACCCAATCTAAACCAACCAATCCATTTAACCATGCAGATAAATGGCTACTTGTAGCCCATCTCTTGTATGGGTGAAATAGAGATGGGTGGGGACCGTGATTAGCAGGTGTGTGTCAGCTCATTCACAGGGGACATTCAAACTCTAGCTCCACACTGCTGTTACCTTGAGGAAATGCAAGAATCTTATCCCAAGATTTTCTGTTTATAACTGAGATGCGGAGAATACAAAATTCGATGCGAAATTGTCAACTTTTCAAATATTGGATCAGATTACTGAAAACCACCTTTCAGGCTGATTATCACCATAATAGCACATCATTAGGCTAAAATCGTATTGGAGACTTCTGGTTTGTCCCCTGTGCCCTTTAAGCACAACTGAAACATAAGGACGGGAATGTGATATTCATTCTTCCTCTCAGATCCTTCTCCGTTTCCCCCAGCGGCTAGCATTCGTAGAAATGACAGACGGTTGTGTTCTACTTCAGCATAATCAGAGTCCTTAGAGTTAAACACAATAAGCAGATAACTTCATACTAGTCATTTTAATATTCACTCAAACAAACAAAACCAACAAAAACTCAACCCGTTGCTGTCATGCTGGTTCTGGCTCCTGGGTGCTGGGGAGAAGCTACAGAATTCTCAAGGCTGTGGGCTTTGGGAAGCAGGTCATTCGATCTTTCTTCTGAGGGGCAACTGCCAACTTCTTGATTCCTTGAGTCCTTAACCATTTGTGCCACTCAGGGTCTCTCAGTCTTCATATGTGACCCCCAAATTCCTTGACAGGCTGCCTATAGGGAGGTAGAGTCTATGCCCTCTCCCCTTAAATCTAGCTGGGCTCATGACCCCTTGACCAATAGACATGGAGAAAATGACACAATGTGACATCTGCTTTGGGCAAAACCCCTGCTCTTCCTGAAAGTGCTGCATAACTCCTGAAATACCCCTTCTAAGCCCTTTTTCTGAGTGCTCGTCCTTAGAGTGATATCTCTCAGAACACCTCTCTGTACCCAGACACCATGCGGAGACAAGCCCGCGCCACATGGAAAGGCCACGTGGAGACACTCCAGCCAACAGCCCAGCTGAGATCCTAAATAACAGCCAGAGTCAGCTGGCACCCCTTTGAGTGCATGGGTAGCCACCAGAGTCGCCCGAGGCCAGGTCCAGCCCCAATTCCCATGCGACTGCCATGGGAGAGCCCAAACACGACCAAGCAGCCGAGCCTGTTCACTCCCAGCACGTATGGGAAGATTGTCCTTGGTTGAAGCCACTGCATTGCTGATGGTGGGACTTCTTTAGGTGCGCGAGGGGTCCTTCCCTCTAGCACAGCAGTCTCTCGTCCCACTCCTGGGGAGTTTTGTTGTTGTGGCCACTACTGCCTCAATTCTCCTGGAGCTGGAGAGAGGCCGGCTGCCAGGCAGATTCCGCTCAGAGCAGCCTCTGTGCGATGCAATTACAATGGGAAACTTAACCTTTAAGGCAGGAGCCTGATTTTACCTTTGCCTCTTGGAGATTTGGGGTGCAAAAAACCTGTCAAATCCCTTCTTCTTTGCAGCCCTGATCACATTTCTGTCTTATGTTTGGCCACGGGACTCAGACTTGTGTACACACAGAGAACAGGGTCTGGCGCCAAGAAACCAGCGCCCGCACAGAACTGGTGTTTCTCCGGCGAGGGGGAGGGGCGGGATGACAGGAAGAAAGGAGGCCAAATCACTGGATAAAAAGAAGGGAGGGAAAGGGAGAAGGGTAGGGAGAGAGCGAAGGTGGCAGACTGGGAGGATGAAGAGAAAGGCAGGGAAGGAAAGGAGAAAGGTGGGGCGGGGCGAGAGGAGCACGGATGACAAGCAGGAGAGGGGCAGGGGAGGATGGACAAGGGAAGACAGGCAGGGAGAAAAGAGACACAGCCAAGGGCGTGAAGGAAGAAGAGAGAAGGAGAGAAGGGCAAGAAGAAGGGATGGAGGGGGGGAAGAAAGAAGGAGAAACCAAATGTCCACGGCGCCCTGCATGTTTTTATTTCCTCGTTTTCTGAGGGATCCTCTCAAAATCCACTTAGGCAGAAAGCACGGGGTTTACTCCGCCTGTGAAAATGTTGGCTAAGAGCAGGATGCGCCTGGAGACCGCGATTACCCCACGTGTCTGTTGCGTGCTGATGATACCAACGCAACGGGCCTGGAGCCTCATAATTTCACCAGGTGATCAAAAATGGGCATCTGACGTTTCACCCTCAACATGAGGATAAGCAAGGAGGTGGGGGTGGAGAGACATGGGGGTGGGGAGGCAGGGCCCCTTTGTGGTGGCTCCTCTGGCTGTGGTGAGGCCCCTTGGCCTGCCAGCCACCTGAGGTCCTGTGCGCTGGCAGCGAGGGGCTTGGCGGTGAGCCCCAGCCCGGCCTTTTGTCTGATGAGACACGGTCAGCATTTCTTATCGGATTTACTGTGACCAGGGACGGGAGAAAAGCAAGATGCTGTTAAGAGCGCATCAATTCAGATCCTGCTATTCAGAAATTTGGATTTATATTTTGTCAGAGTGAGCCAGCACGGATGTTAATCTTTGCTCTACCCTTGGAAAAAATCATTCATAATCATATAACAATAATCGATGGCATTTGTGGAGTTCTGAGAACCATGGGACTGTCGGGAGCGTTTCAGACAGACGTCTCATTTCATCTTCAAAGCAACCCCATGAAGAATAAAGAGGGTTGGCTTATTCCTTCCTTTTTGGAAAACGAGTCTCTTGAAGCACAGAGAGGCTCCACTTTGCCTAAGGTCACAGAGTAAACAAGTTGGAGAGCCTGGATTTGAACCTGAGCAGTATGATGCCAGAGGCACTTTCTTGCTCATGCTTATTAAGGTAATTTGCAACTTGGGCCAGAATTCAAATACAATTTGATTGTAACAGGATCACTGTAACAGTGCTTCCCGCTAGCCTCGTGATGGGCCAGGTTAGACAGGCTTGCTACGCCTGTAAAAAGTGACAGTCTCGGGACACACACAGGGGCCAGTTCTACCCCATGTCGGGCTCCATGGGGTGGCTATGAATCAGGCTCCACTCAATGGCAGTGAGTTTGGGTTTGTAGTGTCTGTCCTTGTTGTCGTTGTGAGGTGCTACCCCGGTGGTTCTGGCCCACAGCAACCCTATTCACAACAGATGGAAACACTCCCAGCTCTTGCTCCATCCGCGCAATTGTGCCTATGCTTCATTCTCTTGTGGTGGCCACTGGGGCAATCCATCTCTTCAAGAGCCTGCACCTTGTTTTGCGGCCCCTCCGCTTGACTCAGCATGATTTCCCTCCACAGACGGGTCTCTGCTGACAACAAGTCCAAATGACAGGAAGCCGAGCCTCACCATCCTTATTTCTAATGAGAATTCTGGCCCTACTTCCAAGACAGATTTTGATTGTTCCTTTGGCAGTTCACAGTACTGTCAATATTCCTTTCCAGTCCCATAGTTCAAATCCATACATTTTTCTTTGGCCTTCTTTATTCACATGCATATGAGGCAAGTGAAAATATTATGGTCTGGATCATGTTCACCTTTCTGCTTAGAGCGACGTCCTTACTTTTCAACACTCTAAAGAAGTGCTATGCTGCAGACTTACCCAATGCAATGTGTCTTTTCACCTCTCGACTGCTGCTTCCGTGAGCAGTGGTTGTGGAGCCAGGCAAGACAAAATCCTTGACAACTCCATTTTTTTTCTCCATTTATCATCATGTGACCTATTAATTCAGTTGCGAGGGTTTTGGTTTTCTTTGTATTGCGTTGTAATCCACATTGAAGGTTGCAATCCTTGATCTTCATCGGCTAGTGCTTCAAGTCCTCCCTCCTTGTCAGCACGCTAAGTTGTGTCGTCTGCATACCACAGGTTGTTAATAATATTTCCTCCAAATCTGATTCTGCATTCTTTTTCATATAATTTGGCTTCTGTGATTATTTGCTCACTGTACAGATGGGAAAAGTATAATAAGTAGGTTCGACTCTGATGCTCACCTTTCCTGATTTTAAATCATGGAATCTACCCTAGTTATACTTGCGCTACTGCTTCTTAATCCATGCACAAGTTTCACATGAGCAAGACGAAGTTTCTGGAATTTCCTTCTCAAGACTACCCATAGTTTTTTATGATCCACACAGTCACATACCTTGGGTTTCAATAAAACACAAGAATGCATCTTTTGGGGATTTTCTGCTTTCAGGCAAGATCCATCTGACATCTGATATCCCTTGTTCCACATCCTCTTCTGAATCTGGCTGACATCTCTGGGAAACCAAGAAACTTGCATCTTTTCCTTCTTTCCTATCTTTTTTATTAATATAGTTTATTTTCTTTTTAATTTTATACCCTAACCCTAATGCTAACCCTACTTTCCTATCTTTTTAATGACCCTGTGCTTTATTCATGGATGATGCTCTTGATGCCCTCCCACAGCTCTTCAGGTCTTCTGTCATTAATGCTCAATGCAGCAATTCTGTTCTTGAGAGGGTTTCAAGAGTTGGTGGGTTATTCTCAGGGTCGTATATTAACTCTGGAGGATTTGCTTGCATTTTCTTGAAGTTCAACTTGAGCTTACATATGAGCAATTAGTGATCTGTTCCACAATCAGCACCTGACCTGGTTTCACTTGCTGATACTGGGCTTCTTTCATTGTCTCTTCCCACAGGTATAGTCGATTTGGTTTCTGTGTATTCCATCAGGACATGGAATGTATAGTCACTCTTTGTGTTGTTGACCAAAGGTATGAAGACATCATTATTTATGCAAAATTCTAGTATACAATCAAGATAGATTGGTAATTATTGGTGATTGGAGGGCAAACATTGGAAACAAAGAGAAAAGAACAGTAGTTAGAAAATACAGTATTTGCTATCAACAATTTGTTGGTCTTGCAAAGTCATACGATCCCCAGATTGGCTTCTATCACCAACACCATATTTGTGAACTACGACTTGCCTTTGGAAACTCAGCTCTTCCTCTTCCTCAGCCATAGTTTGAGTACTATCCAAGTACTCATCTACTGGCACTAGTTCTGACAATGTTCTTCTGTTGTTTATGAGGTTTTTAGTAACTGATGCAACCGATAGGGTTTTCAGTGACTCATTCTTCCCAAGTGGGCAGCTGATTCTTTCTTCATAGTCTCTTCTGCATCTTGAAGCTCTTTGGTTGATCCTACTGGTCTATGAAATGCCTGTGACATCGCTCCCAGTACCACAGCAAAACAAGTCACCAGAGTACCATAGTGACAGACGAGTGATGGACCTCTATTCTTAGTGTGGGGTGGCATGGTGAGGGGAGTGGGCCCTTAGATGGTTCTGATCCACTCACTGGAATGGATGCTGTTAGCTCTTATTTCATAAATGTGAAATGCATAAAAGAGACATCCCCCTCCAAATACCCTCCAATTCAGACTTTCTGCCTTTTCAAAGAGGATATCCCAATATTATTCAAAGTCATTGAGGTGGTTTTTCCCCTCCTCCTTCAGAGGCTGCAAAGGCTAGACTAATCACAGCTGAGGTGGAGCGACTGGAATGACTTAAAGCACCATCTAGATTGGCAATCAGGACCAGCCCGACTCATCAGCTGCAGACTACCAGAGCTGCTCAGCCAAGAGCTGAGGGTCCTCAACTCCCACTTTGACTGATGGGCACAGCCAGTGGCCTCTGGGAGTTGACTGGAGCCCAGAAGCCAGCTGTGAGGAGCAAGCTGATTCATCTCAGCCTGGCCCAGGCCAGCAAGGCACTGAAGAAGTTTTGGCCCCAGACAAAAGTTGTTCTGTGGTTGGATGGTAGTTCTGGGCCCGAGTTTGGGACAGGTGTGATGAAGGAAATTCGGCTCCCTCCCTGCATCTGGGAACAGATGGTGGGGCTGCCCTGGACACAGCAGGCCAGCCAGCTGGTGCAAAAAAAAAAAAAAAGGTCCTGACTCTAAAGTCCTGGCAGGGCAGAATGAAGCTCCCTAGATTTTCTTTTCTTAACCCAATGGTTCCTGTTGCCCTCTGTACTCCCAACTAGGTAAAAGGGAAGAAATTTGTATTTTCTTTACAAAGGCAACTTTCTAGGAAAGAGACCAGGAGAACATGTGCCCACCGGCTGTGAAAGATCCCCGTAAGCCACTTTACTTTGGGCAGGAGAAAGAAACATCGAGATTCCAAGAGCCACGTGGGATTGTACATCATTTAGTTTAGGTTCTAGTGATGCCAGATCGATTTTTCTAGAGAAAGTCAAAATTCTTATTTTCTTAAAAAGCCTCCTGTTTTTTTCAAAGGCGATTCAATAACATTGGATAGAAGCCAGGCAGACCAAGGAGCACTGGCAGCACAATGGATTTATGTGTTGGGCGGCTAGCCATAAGGTCAGTAGTTTGAAACCATCAGCCGCACTAAGGGGGGTGGCGGTGGGGGAATGAGAATTTCATAAAGAATTTCAGCCTTGGAAACCCACAGGGGCCCTTCTGTTCGGTCTGACAGGATCACCGTGAGTTGGAATCCTCTAGATGACCATGAATAGCCAGGCCCTCATTTGGCCATTGGGATCTCTGGTCTTTAACCCTCCCCTCTGTGTATCGATGTAGAAAGTGAGTTCCGGAGAGGGGAACATTTGTCTCCTGGAGGAGCAGCAAGGTGGCTTTCCAGCCTCAAGTCTGTAGCAGACACGCTTGGCGCTCGTTCTCTTTACTCCCACCTTCCTGGTTCCGTGTCAGCAAGGGTCAGCTTTGAGCCACATGCCACACTGGGGAAGGTCCCTCTGCTGATGCGGCTGGATATACTGAGGAGCATATGCCCCTGCGAGCAGCCCTCACCGCTTGGATGGCAAAACTCTGAGGGGTGTGTGCTACACCTCCCCCCCCCCCACCCCGAGACTTCCTAAGTGATTAAGCAACAGCTGCCCCCGGCTGTAACTGGATTCACAATGTCGGCAGCCAGCCCTCCGCTGTCTCCCAGCCTCACGTAGTTACCTGCATGCTCAGAGTTTCCTAAAGCAGAGTTTCCTTCAGTCTTAGACCAGGGTCTCCTTTAGGGAGAACCCTGACTGAGCCCTGGTCTGAACAGTTCTCCATCCTCCCTGCCCTCCAGTCAAGGCCAAAGTCTAGCAACTCTCTAAGACAAGGTAGAGCTGCCCCTGAACTCTTTAGGGGAGTCGAAAGCCTCATCTTTCTCTCTTGGAGTTCCTGGGGATTTCAAAGTTGCGGTTTCAGACCTTGCAGTCCGCAGCCCTGTGTCCCACCACAGCTACAGAAAACAAATAGACAAAAGCCAACCACACTCAACCCCACCCAACCTGGCATGGAGCTGATTGGGATGCACAGTAATCCCACAGAGAGAGGAAACCAGCCCGCTGGGTTTCCAAAGCTATTGCTCTTTTTAAAAATAAAATTATATTCTGTTTCTAGTGAAAGTTTACATAACTGATGAGGTTTCCATCGAATGAATTCCATACTTGCTTAGAGACATTACTTACATTTTTTTCAATAAACTGGAAAGCAGAAAAAATCGAGCAAATGAAAATGAAGAAGAGGAAAAACAAATGATAAGACATTCATTTTTAACCTAGTCATATCTGCAACAATTCACTTTCTGATGTGCAGTGAGCAGAGTTTATCCCATCCCTGGTGAATGGTCTGAGGTGGATTTAATCAAGGCTTATTCTCTGTGGAATCTCTGCAAGTGCATTTTGGGTTTTTCGCACTCAGCTAAGGCTATAACTCTTTATGGGAGAAGAAAGCCTCTCTTTCTCCAAAGGAGTGGCCGGTGAATTCGAGCTGCTGACCTTGTAGTTAATAGCACAGCATGTAACCCATGATGCCACCAGAAAAGAGCTTGGTCTCTGGGTGCCTTCCAATGTAAGTAGTACAGTTATGGGAGGAGGATATTTTTTCTGTACCAGAGCAAGATCCAGTCAGAACCAGTGTGCCCATGGTTTGTTGGGAAGTCCAAGGAAGAAGGCTGGCTATAGCTTCTCATAGCCCAGGGGAATGTTAGGCCTGGAAGGGGTTATGCGGACTCAACCATATTCAGAAAAAGCTGCAGACTAGCCTCCCAGGCTCAAATAATTACCAGCACCATGTCTCTGAATATCACCTAAATGCAAAATAATGAGAGCACCATTTCCATTTCATAATACTTTTATTAAAAGTAAAGTTCAATTCAGTGATGTGAAGAAGCTGGGGAAATTATCTTTCCATTTCTTTCTTTTCCTTTTCCCCTACCTTCTCCTTTCTTCTGCACAGAACTGAGAGGCACAGGGCATAACAGCAGCCCAGCATCAGCTGGAGGACGGATACCGTGTGCTTGTGGTCACCATTGATGGGAACGCGTGCTTCTCCAGTTTGGAGGGGCAGCGGGAAGTCCTTGGTGTGCATTTGCTTATGAATCTTTTTACATTAACAAGATCATAGTAAAAAGTGATTGTTGCTGTTTTTGTTAGGAACCTTCTACTCCAGTTCAACTCATAGTGACTCAATGTATCAGTGCAGAACTTTCTAGGTCAGCGGTTCTCAACCTGTGGGACTCTTTCACAGGGGTCACTCAATTCATAACAGTAGCAAAATTACACTTAAGAAGTAACAATGAAAATAATTTTATGGTTGGGGGGGGGGAGTCACCACAACCTGAGGAACTGTACGAAAGAGTCACAGCATTAGAAAGGTTGAGAGCCACTGTTCTAGGCTTTTCTATAGGAAGGTGTTGCCAGGCTTCTCTTCCACGAACAGAGTCACTGGTGGGGTCAAACCATCCACCTTTTGGTGCAGCTGAGCACTTCATCATTGTGCCCCCAGGATTCTTTGATAATTGATCAATTCTATTAGAGGATCATAGCCATTGCAATCCCATGAACCCTTTTGGCATTTAGGAAAAGCTATGGAACACCAACCACCCCTCCCCAGAATCACGCTTCCAAATACTTTAAATGAAATGCAGAATCACAAAGACACAAGTTATCTTGAAGTGCACTTATAAAAATAAAAGACATTGGATTTGTGCAAATGTGCATGCTAATGGATACATTAAATATGTCTACTGGTGGGTCTAATAAACCAAACCCACCCAGATGGAGTCGATCCTCACTCACTGTGACCCTCTACAAAATTCCCTAGACTAAACCTTTACGGGAACAGATAGTTTCACCTTTCTCTCACAGAACAGCTGGCGCCATTGGACCGTCCACCTTGAGGCTAGCCGCACAATGACTCATCCACAGGACCACTGCAAATTCAGAGAGTGGGGGGCAAGAACTGTACTCCAAGATGGCTGGAATGACTAGCATGGGATGGGAAAGCATGTAGAATTTCTCTGGGTGGTAATCGTATGGCTACAACGAACACAGCTGTGGACATGCTAAACTCCACGAGTGCTTCGGGAAACGAACTCAGCCAGGATGGTCCCGCATCCAAACTGACATTGCTCCTCAGCCTTCTGGAGTTCCGTGGCTCAGGGTGATGCTCTCTTCTCTAGAAACTAGGACTGGCATGTAGAAAGTGGCCTCCTAGTGTGTGGGGGAAGATATTAAATTTAAGCCTTTGCAAGTAATTGCTTGATTTTCCTTGCAGCCACATTGTTGATAACCACTTATTGGATACTTACTCTATTCTGAGGGTACATTGCTGATTCAGTAGTAGAATTCCCTTTTACATGTGGGAGACTTGGGTTTGAGTCCCAGACCATGCAACTCATGTGTACCCAACACTCATGTGTCAGGGGGGTGCTTGGGTGTTGCTGTGATACTGAACTGGTTTCTGTGTTGCTATGATAAGGAACTGGTTTCTGTGTTGCTGTGATATGGAACTGGGGAAGCTTGCATGGGTGTGGCTATGACACTGAACCTGTTTCTGTGATTTGTCCAGAGTAAGATGAGCTATGAAGAAGAGTCTGGCAATCTATTTCGGAAAACCCCTGTGAATCACAATCATCTGATCCATAACGCATCATAAGGGCAGAATATTGCCTATGGGGTCACTGGGGGCTGCTGGTCACAGTGAGTTGGACTGGAGACTAATTCAGCAACAGTTAACAACCATTGTGTTCCAGGCACGCCATTTGCTTAAAAATCTCTCTAGCTCAGCCTTCAGGTACAGAGAAGTGGTTAATCATATTTACTTTATAGCACACCATGAACCCTGATCGATGTCAGGTTCTGCTTGTGTTTTGTCCTTCCTTCTCCATGTCCACATCACTTCTGTTCCCCTCCTCAGACTAATACTCCCCACTGGGTATGTAGTAATGTCCTTATATCCATATGCAGTCATGTACATTAGACTATGCTGCTTGGTGAATGGGCTTTCATCTTTCGTGAGTGGTATTACAATACAAATATCATTCATTTTCTGTCCTTTTGATTCCTTGCAATGTCATTAGGAGTTATTGCCATGCTGCATATCAATTGCATGTGTTGCCACGTGCCACTCAGTCTTGAGCAATTATCATCTTTCTTTTGGTTCCTTCTCCAGTTGTCTGTTGATAGGCATGCAGGTCGTCTCTGACTCTTCTCTACTGCAGGCACCAGTGCGGTGACCATCCTTGTAAAGACCCCCTAAGGGCTCTGTAAATTAGATAAGTCATTTGGCCTATGTGGCAGTCATGTAATCTGGTGTCAGTTTGAGGATCAAGAGTGTAGGGGGGGAGTCTAGCCTGTCAATCTGTAGATATCCAATGGGACCACTGGGTGGGCATGTCCTTCTCAGAATTCTGGGAAATGTGGTAATTCCTACTTGGAGGCAGAGACACTATCTCTCTTGATTGGCTTTTTTTCCCCAATGATTTTATTTGGGGATCTTACAGCTCTTATAACATTCCACACATTATTTGTATCAAGCATATTTGTACACATGTTGCCATCTTCATTTCCAAATATTTTCATTTGGGGGGGGGGGGCATCACTGCCTCTGGTGGTCGTGGGCGCCACCCAGAGCTGCTCCTGAGATCTGCTGCTGGATTTGAACCGCCAAGCCTGCAGGCTGCAGTCCTGCGCTCAACCACTTACGCCACCGGGGCTCAGCCCTCCAAATATTTTCTACTTGAGCCCTTGGTATAAGTTCCTCTTTCCCCTTCCCGCTTTTAAATAAATCATTTTTTTGGGGACTCATACAACTCTCATCACATTCAATACACAGGTCAATTGTATACAGACCGCATTTGCACGCTTGTTCCCATCATCACTCTCAAAACATTCTCCCTCCACCCAGGAGACCCAGTACCAGCTCCCCATGTTTCCCCTCTCTCCTCACCACCCCTCCCCCATGAACCCTTAATTATTTACAAATTGTTATTACTTTTTCATATTGTACACTGTCCGATGTGTCCCTTCACTCACGGTTGCCCATATCCCAGAGAAGAGGCTATATGTAGATCCCTGAAATCAGTTCCTCACTTCTATTTCTTTGGGAACTTTCTACTGACAACACTCACTGCCTGAGAGACTCGACCGACAAGGCTGGCTCCCCGTGAGACATCCCTGAGGCAAAGCCACATAGACCTGCCCCGATGCAGCCAGAAACCATGTGGAGACTCCTGCCAGCACTGAGACACTTCCAACTGGATCCAAAGACATTCCACACAGTGCCTTGTGATCATCCTGCCTGTGGCGTCGTTGCCTGGTTTCATGAGTCTGAAGCACTTTGTAGATTTGTATTCGATATATAGGCTAAGATTGAACTTATGACTTTGGATTGGACTGGGTTGGGATGTTTTCTCAATGTCCATTTCCTCTCTTATATAAACCTCTCCCTTATATACATATGCAGGTTTATGAATTTGTTTCACTAGTCTACCCGGACTAACATAGCCTATATAACCAGGAATTATGCATTGGGCTGCTAACCCCAAGGTGAGCAGTTCAAACCTCTCAGCTATTCCATGGAAAAAAGAGAGGCTGTCTGCTGCCATAAGAATTCAATTTTGTAAACCTAAAGCATCAATGCTGCTGTGCCTTGTAGGGTTGATAATGAGTAAAAATCCACAGGATTTGGGTTCATTTGCTTTAATACATCTAGGAGAGAGCCTTGATGGGGGAGAGGTTAAGTGCTTGGCTGCTAACCCCACAGATCAGTAGTTTGAAGCCATCTGCACTGGGGTAAAGGCCTGGCTGTCTGTTTCTCTAAAGATGGAAGCCTTGAAAACTCCCTGGGGCCAGTCGGCTTTGTTCAATAGGGTCACAAGGAGTCAGAATCAACCCTAGTGACTATGGTTCTTTGGTTGTATGCTCAGGAGAATGGTCACTAGGTCATAGGATACATTCAATGAACTTTCACTAAGCTCTGCCAGATTGCTTTGCAGCAAACCTGCATCATTAGCAGTGCTTCTCTACTCTCCCCATACCTACAATGACACTTGGTATGAGTGTCTTTCTAATTGTTTCCCATTTGATGGCTTTAAAAGGTCAGGCACAATAAACCCACCCATCACAAGCACTTTACAGTTCGGTAGCAGATGCTTAGGGTTGCCTATATCACATTCCTTTAGGCTTTGACCCATCTTTAACACTTACCATCTTACTTCCTTCCAGTCAATGCTGACCCATAGTGATCCTCTAGGATAGGGTACAATTGCCCCCTCTGAGTTTCAAACTCTATAACTCTTTAGGGGAGTAGAAAACCCCATATTTCTCCCTTGAAGAAGCTAGTGGTTTCGAACGGCTGACCTTGAAGTTAGCAACCCAACTTGTAGCCACTACACCATCAGGGTTCCTCCTGATATCCCTCATAGAGTGGTGAAAAGTTCTATGTAAGCACAAACTCCTCCTCAAATAGTGTCTTATCACAACTGTGCAGAACATACCTCTCCATTTTCTTCTGCCTCAAGGCCTTCTCAAAGATATGGAAAGCCAAGCCCAGGAAGGTAGGCGAGATCACCTTCCTAGGGAGAATGCTTAACCTAACTACAATAGAAGAAAAGCCCATCCTCCTGTTTCTGGTAGGTAATTCTAGGACAGAATCCACGTTCCCCAGAAGTCCCAGGGGAATCAAGCCGCCATATCCTACATTAAGAGCCTCAACACCCTATTTCCAATATGATTTCTCCTCCCCCATCTCGGTCTTACTCCTGCATTCCTGTTCCCACTCCCTGACATCAGATCTCAAATAGACTTCCTACACCCAAGTCCTTAATAATAATCTTGGCATCCAAGGGCACTCAGTCCAAGACTCACACATCATTCTGAATCGCCAAAACCACCCTGTGGGGTAGGTATGATCCCCGTTTTGCAGATGAGAAATGGATTAAGAAACAGTGACTCACCCAAGATCACACAGACTGGGGGAAAAGTCTGTGTCTGTCAGTCATCCTTTCATTCAAGTATGCCAGAGAAGACTGGGTCTTACCACTTGAGAAATCATCTTGGAATAATAAGGCAAACTGCAGAAAACACAAAACATTAATGTCCCTTTTTTCATGTATCCATTTGTGAAAAGACATTACCTATAGTGCTTAGTAGAGTACTCAATGAATCTATTACTAGCCCCTCAAAGTTTATATCTCAATCTCTAAACTCAAATAGACCCAGTGCTATCAAGTTGGTTACTACTCAGAGCAGCCTCATAGAGGGCTTCCAAGACTGCCAGTCTTTACAGTAGCAGAGAGCTTCACTTTTCTCCCCCTGGGTGACCAGTGCTTAGTAGTCCATTGCCTAATGATTAGTGCCATAATCATTACACTTGCTTAGCTATACATTATTTTGCTCATTTCCCTATCAGTCTGAATTGCATTTGGCTACGTGGGGAAAAGCCAACTGACTCTAGTGGTCTAATCACAAAAAGTTTCATTTTCCTTAACACCACAAATACCAAACCAGTAGCCACTGAATTGAGTATGATTTACAGTAATCTCATATGAGTCAGAGTAGAACTATGCTCTGAAAGGTTTTCAAAGACTGAATTTTTAAATGTAGATTGGGAGGTCTTTTTCCCAATGCATCTTAGTATAGACTCATGCTTCCAATCTTTGACTTTGCAACATCCAGGGATTCATCTTATACAATAGTAAGTCTTGAAATAGGTAGCCTAGCAAATTCATGCTTCTTGGTCTGCTAACCTCAAGTAGCCATATGTGTCTCTCCCATATTTCAATGTTCTAACTAGGGAGCATGACAGCAGAAGAGTCAAGGACAAAAATGAAATGGGTTATGCCATACAAGTGTTTTTCCTTAAAACAACAAGAAAAACTTTCTTGGGAGTCCTACTCAGTGTCATTCAGCTGCTCATATTTGGCCCAAATTGGGGCACCTGCTTATGCATAGCTGCAAGGGAGTCTGGGAGTTGGCAATTTAATTAGATACATTATCACCCTAAACAAATTGAGCTATTAATAATAAGAATGAGAAAATAAATACTGCTTAGGCATATAGCAAGGTTGGGTAGAATTCTATTTTGTGTCTTAATCTACATTTTGAATGAACTCAGAAAAAGTCATAGGGAGTAGAACAAAGGGATAGATGTATATCTAGCCACCTTAACTACTCATTTATTTTCATGCTGTGCTTCTAGCTTCCCTGAATAGTTCTTGCATACAGAGCCCTGGTATAGAAATGGTTGCACATTGGGCTGCTAATTGCAAGGTCAATATTTTGAAATCACCAGCTCCTCTTCTGGAGAAAGATGGGACACTACTCTGTAAATAGTTACAGCCTCAGAAACTCACAGGTGCAATTTTACCCATGTCTGATAGGGGTGATACAAGTTGGCACTGATTCAATGACAGGGAGTTTGGTTGGGATAGATCTGTGGGATCTTATGATGGAATAGTTGAACAAAAAAACAACGTTCAATGGAATCATAACCCTCTATATGATGGAATAGTTGAACAAAGAAACAACGTTCAATGGAATCATAACCCTCTAAATAATTACCCTCTAAAGCCACAAAGATCAACTGTGTTCAGCATTGTGACAGTGTAGCACATGTCATGGATACATTGCTCCTATCCCAGTGTTGTTAAGTCAACAAAAACTCACTACCAATGAGTTGCTTCTGACTCAGCGCTACCCTATGGAGTCATTATGTATTGCTGATGTTGTTAGGGTGTTCTCAAATTGGCTTTGACTCATAGTATCCCAGGCACAATAGCATGAAACCCCTTCTAGTCCTGTGACATCCTCACAATGGCTATATTTGAGCCTATTGTTACAGTCACTGTCTTGAGGGTTTAGCTATTTTTTTTATGATACTCTACCAAGTATTTTGTCCTTCTCTCTGGATCCCATGCTCAAAGTATATGAAATGAAGTTTCACCACCCTCACTTCTAAAATACATTCTGGCTGTACTTCTTCCAGGACAGACCTGTTTGTTCTGCTGGGCATCCATGGTCTATTCAATATTCTTTGTCACCACCATGTTTCAAATGCATCATTTTTTTTCATTCTCCCTTGCTTATGGTCCATCTTTCATATGCATATAAGAAACATTACCATCATGTCTATTCTTATTATTAGTGATCATATATGGTTTCCAAGGCTGAATATCCTTATAGGGTCAAATAGCTTTCTCTTTCTTCTGTAGCAGCAAGTGGGCTTGAACCACCAACCTTACTATTAGTCATCCAACCCATACCAGACAGTGAAATTAAGATTCATTTCACATACATCTAAGGAGATTAAAAATATCAAGTCTCAAATCAGGCATACCTTGTTAATCCCAGAGTGAAACATTTGCTTTTTCACACTTTAAAGAGGTCTTCTGCAACAGATTTTCCCATGCAATACACTTATTTCTTGACAGCAGTTTCTGTGAGTATTGATTGTGGATTCAAGTAAAATACAAGAAATAAAATTCAAGAAAAATACTTTTTCTCTATTTGTCATGATGTTGTGTGTTTATATTGGTCACACTGAGAAGGCTTTTGTATTCTTAGTGTTGAAGAGTAATTTATACTGAAGGTGTAGTATGAGCTCTGTCAATAAGTACTTCAAGGCCTATTGACTTTCAGCCAGCAAGATTGGGTCATCTGCCTAACACAGGTTGAACTTCTTCATACAGTGCAGCTACCTCGGATTATTTGCTCAGTGCACAGATTGAATAAGTACGAGGTAGGTTTATTGTGCCACCTTGGCCAAAACAGATGAAAAGTGAACTACCATATGATTCAACAATCCCCCTACTGGGCATATACCCAGAAGAGGCAAGTAAGAATCCACGACAAGGCATCTGTGCCCCAATGTTCATCGCAGCACAGTTTACAATTGCAAGAAGTTGGAAGCAGTTCAGATTTCCATCAACTGATGAGTGGATTAAAAAGCTGTGGTACATACATACAATGGAGTACTATGCATCGCTGAAAAATAGTGATGAACACGTGAAGCATGTCACCGCATGGGAAGGACTGGAGGAAATTATGCTAAGCGAAGTTAGCCATACGCAAAAGGACATGTACAATGTGAGTCCGATGAGGTAAGCTTGATAATAATTTTTTTTAAAAAGAAGTGCAAAAGTGGTATCGGAAATAATCTATAGTATACAGAAAATCCTGGGAGAAGGCCCAGGTAGTACAGCTGGGACCATACCAAATCTAGGACTGTATGAAGTAGCCAGCTAGGGTGGGATGCTGGGATATGGGAGGTGAGGTGCAGTGAAGTAGAGAGGGAATGGGGCACTAATCCCCCAAGGGAAGTGTATTTTTTATATCTCCACAGGAAAACAGGAATCAAATTTCAATAAGATGCTCTTGGAAGTGAATGTAGCATGATGCAATGGAGTCGAGAGCCAGTGGAGAGTCTGAGAGCACATCCCAAATTCCAACCACCAGGGCACCCGCCTCTCCCCCAGGAGCTCAGCACCAAAACTGCAGCTTGGGAAGGTATACCTGGTCAGAGTACACAAGAGTAAATGAATGGGGAGGAAGTTAGAATGAAGTACATTCTGGCCCACTGAGCTTTAAGGGCGATATTCCCACTCAGAACTGCTGATACAATGAAAGGACCATATGGGCTGGCCCCAATATGAAATACAGCTACCCTCACTGACCTAAGACATTTTGGGATCAAAAATGGAGAAACAGGGTCAGGATTATACCCTGTCTGACTCAACCACACCAAAACACTAAGGGTGTGTGACAGAACATGGAGTTCCAGATCGAGCACCAAAGATATATTTTGTAACACCCCATCCCACTCAACCAGGAGACACTCCTGGAAGTCAACTAACAGACCTTAAACTATTTGTAAGATTTTATATTGTTATTATTGTTGTATTCTTGCATGTACTGTTGGGGTTTTTGTTGTTGTTGATGTTTTTGTTGTTAGATTCATTTTAGGGTGCCCTTTTTTTGAGTATGTTATTTTCTCCACAGGTCTATCTGGATGGGGTGGGATGGATGAGCGGTCCAGGGGTGGAGATGATGGGACTGTTGGTACCAGGGTGGATGTAGGGGGGGAATTCTTCGCTGATTCAGGGGGAGTAGCATGTGGTTCAGGATTGGTGGCAGGGTGGGTGGGTGTGGAAGGTCTGATAGGGATTAATTAAGACTAATATTATGTATGGCCTGCCAAGTGCCGTTGACTTTGAATTCTCCCAACTCTGCCTTGACCAGCCTGTGGTTTTCCTGTTTCTTGGTCCATTGCTCCAATAGTCTCATGAGTCTGGAAGACCTCTAGTTTGCATCTGATTCATGAGCTGGAGTTGAACTGTTCCCTGCTGTACGGACTTCTTTCTTAATATAAGCTTCTTTCTTGGTATAAATTTCCTTTCTATACATATGTGAGTGTCACTGGTTTGTTTCTCTTAAAAACCCAGCCTAGAGCAGATATGCTAAAGGATGTATTTAGGCTCTTTTATTCTTATTTTAATTTTATTAAGCTTTACCTTGAACATTCATATTAGCAATTGATGGTCTGTTACATAGTTGGCCCCTAGTCTTGTGTTGTCTCAATGATATTGAGCTTCTCTATCCTGTCTTCCCATCGATAAAATAAATTTCATGCCTGTGTATTCCATGTGTATATATGCCATTCCTGTTGTTGAAAAGAGGTATTTGCAATGAAGCAGCGATTGCTTGTGCAGAAATCTGTTGTGCACTGTTCAGCTTCTTTTCTATCACCAAAATCATAGTTTCTAACTACTCGGCCTTCCTCTTTGTTTGAATTTTTGCATTCTAATTGTCAGCAATTATTAATGCATTTTGATTACATGTGTCATCAATTTCAGACTAAAGAAGTTGATAGATTTCTTCATTGGCTTTAGTGGTTTGTGATAAAATTTGAATAATGGTTCTGTTAACTAGCCTTCCTTGTATGAAGATAGACATTATTTTATCACAGGTAGCATTGCACTTCAAAATAGATCTGGAAATGTTCTTTCTGAGGGGGAATGAGATAATCTTTTGAATTCGTCGTTGCCAGCATAGTCATTCATATGATTTCCCGATTCAAAAGGATTATTTCATCTCATTGCTTGATATTGATCTTTATTGGTCAGATTCCATTTTCATTATTTCCAATTTTCCTAGATTCATATTTTGCACATTTCATGTTCTGATTTCTAATGTATGGTTGCGATGATTTTTCTCATTCTGAATTATGATTCTTCAGCAAGTGAAGGTGCCAGAAGCTTTCGTACATTTTGTTGCTGTTAGATGCCTTCATGTCAGTTCTGTCTCACAACAGAATGAAGCATTGCTAGGTCCTGCCTCATACAGAACAGTTTTGTTATGTTTGAGTCCATTGCTTCAGGAATTGTGTCAACCCATCTCATTGGGGTTCTTCCTCTTTTTGCTACCTCTCACTTTAATGTGCATGATATCCTCCATGGACTGTGATCTCTCCTAATAACATCTCCACAGTACATGAAATGAAGTCTCACCATCCTGTCTGCCAAGGAACCATTTAGCTATTTTTCTTCTCAGGCAGACTTGTTTGTTCTTCTCTCCACCCACGGTACTTTGAATTTTTTTGTCAGTACCTTACCTTAATTAAAATGCACTGATTCTTCTTCCATCTTTGTTATTCAGTGTACAACTTTCACATGCATATGACATGATTGAAAATATCGTGCCTTGGGCCAGGTGCAACTTAATCCTCAAGATGAAATGCTTGGTCTTCAATACTTTAAGGTGGTTATTTGCAGTAGATTTACCTAATGCAATATGTCATTTGGCTTCTTGACTGTTGTTTCCATGAACATTAGTTATGAATTTAAACAAGCTGAAATCCTCAATAACTTCAATCTTTTCTCCATTTATTATGATGTTATATATAGGCCCTTTAGTGAGGATTTGGGTTATCACTAAGGTGGACTCGACTTTGAGGAAGCTCCTCTTTCCCAATGGTGTTTTGAGTGTTCTGCAATCTGAGGGGCTCATTTTCTGGAATTATATCAGACAATGTTTTACTGCTATGCAGAATGTTTTCACCGGTGAGTCCCTCAGAAATTGACTGATTATTTTGTCTTCCTTGTCAGTTTTTTGTCTGGAAGCTGTGCTGAAATCTGTTCACCATGGGTGATCCTGCCTGGTATTTGAAGTACTAGTGGAATAACTTCCAGCATCACAGCAATGCACAACGTACCACAGTACAACAAATTGACAGATGAGTGGGGTTTGTTGTTGTTAGACACTGTTAATTTGCCTCCAACTCATTGCAACCCTCGTCCTGTTTCCTCTCGGTCAATGTTTGAGACCATTTTTACAACCAGCGTGCCTAATCATCTCCTTGACGACTTTCTTCTTTTTTGTTACCACTCCGCTTTACCAAGCATGGCATTCTTCTCTAGGGACTACTCTCTGCTGTTTACATGTCCAAATTATGTGATATGAAGTCTTGCCATCCTCATGTCAAAGAAACATTCTGGCTCTACTTCTTCCAAGAAAGATTTGTTTATTCTTCTGAAATTCTATGGAATATTCAATATTCCTCACCAACCAACACCAAAATTCAAAGACATCAAAGCTTTTCTTTGCTCTTTCATATTTATGAATTAGTTTTCATATACACATGAGGTGATTGAAAATACCACTGTATGGTAGTTACGTAATTTTATGGCAGCTTGAAGATATATAAAAGTGTAAGGGTGGTATACAATCTGTTTATCACGTCATAGCCTGATGGTGCCTCTTTGTGGGTGTGGCCTTTTCGTAAGGAGAACCCTGGGAACCTCCTCTTCTTTTTGCAGTCACCAGCCTGCTTGCTGGCCACCTTGAGAGCTGCCAGAGCCTTGCCATATTTTTGTTGACCTTGGATGCATACAACTTTGCAATCACTGGTCTTTGATATTCCTGCATTCTGTATCATCGCATATGATTGGATAAGTGAGACAAGGCTAGTATTGGACTTATAGACTTGTGTTGGACTGGGCTGGGATATTTTCTTGATATATAATTACCATAGTTACTTCTTGATAGAAAACTCTTTCTTATACATATGTGAGTGTCACTTGATTTGTTTCTCTAGTCAACCCAACCTGACACACATGGTTTACATCTAACTCACTGCCGTCAAGTTGCTTCCAACCCTGAGCAAATCTATGGTTTTCTAATACCATGACTTTTATGGGAGTAGAACTGCTGTTTAGCAAGCCAGCTTGGTTGGTCCTAACACATTACATATGTAACCACTATACCACCAGGACTCATTCCTCCAACATTTGAAGTTGGTCTTCAGCAGCAGATTTACCAGTGTACTTTGTCATATGACTTATTTTCATTTTTTACTGTTTTATTGTGATCTGAGTAAAAATTTACAGAGTAAATTGATTTTCCTTACAATTCTTGCACAATTTTGTTTTGTGATACTGATTGCAATGCTAACAATGCAATATTATTCTTCTTATTTCCTCCCTTTGTTTACCATTTCCATTGGTCTTTCTTTCCCATCCCTTCCTGTTTTCTGAGTAATTCCTTGACAAATGTGGGGCTGTGAATTGTACATGGTTGCTGATATAGGTCTATTGGGGGGGGGGGCTGAAAGTTGAGATATGGAAGTGAGTTCAGGTGTCAAATGGCCTTAATCCTGGAAATTCCACCAGTGCCTATCAGATCCTAAATCTAGTATTTCTTCTTCTTATTTTAACTTTTACATTTTCCCCAGTTTATCTAGGACCTGCTACTGTGAGCACTTTCAGAGCAGTCTGCAGTGAGAGCCATGTGCCTTCTGTTCTCAGGGCTGTGAAGGCTAGGATTCATGTGGTCAGTGAATCCCTTCCATCTTCTTTTGATGCTACCTGTGTCATTCTCTATTTTGAATTTTTCTTCAACTTTTCAGCTAGTGAAATGAGCATGCTTTTCTTTTTTGCTGTCCTAATTCCAGGTTTTTGCTCCTTTCATTCTAATACTTTATTTCATCTTTTTGAGCCACCCTTTGAAATTTTCTGTTCAGCTTCTTCATCAATTATTTCTATATTTATCTCTCTCTTTTAACCATACTTCATCATTTCTTTCATTTGCTTTAGCTACTCCACATTCAAGGTGACATCCATTTTGGAATCTTCTTTAGTTTCTATTTTTGAAATTACCTTTGGATTTCTTCATTCATGATGTTCTTGATATCACTGCAGAACTCATATCATTTTGGGTCATTTGTGTTCAATGTGTCAACTCTCTTCTTGAAGTGATCTCTAAATTTAGATGGGATATATACTCAAGATCATACTTTGGCTCTTGTGGACTTGTTTTAATTTTATTCAAATTCCACTTGACTTTGTCTATAAACCATTGATCATTTCTTTCACAGTTGGTCTCTGGTCTTGTGACTGATGATATTGAACTTCTTTATACTGTACATTCTTGAGTATAAGTCGATTTTTTTTCAGCACACCTCTTATGCTGAAAAAGCCCCCCAGTTTTTTTTTTGTCGTAAAACTAGGTACCTCGGCTTATCCTTAAGTATGCATGGTAGTTTCTTTCAGCAGATGTAGTAGATTTAATTCCCATGTATTTCTAAGCAGTACACATGGTCCATGTGTATGGTTATGGTTTATATAATTGAAAAATGAATTCTCAATCAATCAATAATGATGATTATTCAAAAGTTCTATCATGAGATCTCTCCTTTGTTTTCCATCACCATGACCATATTCTCTAACTACTGATCCTCTGTTTCAGTTTCCAATTTTTGCATTCCAGTCGTCAGTAATCTTAATTGCATGTTTGATCAATTTCAGACAGAAGTTGGTAAACATTCTCAATGATTTTGTTATTGGCATGAGTGGTTGGTGTTTGCATTTGAATAATAGCTGTATTAATTATTCTTCCTCGTAGGTGTAAGATGTTATCCTATACATGACAATGCTGAATATTGGGATAGATTTTGAGATGTTTTATTTTTTTTACAATGAAAATTATCCATTCATCTTCAATTTGTTACTGGTATAGTAAACCCTATGATTATGACATTCAGAATGGCCAATGCCAGTCTATATCAGTTCAATAATGCCTAGAGTATTTTAGCTTTCTGCATTCCATTTATTTTTATGACTTCCAACTTTTCTAGATTCACATTTCATGCATCTTATCTTCTGCTTTTTAGTGGCTATTGCAGTGCTCCTGTTTCTTTTCATTTTGAGTCATCGCCACATCAGCAAATGAAGGTCCTGAAGGTCCTGATATCACTAAGGTCAACTCTACTTTGAGGAGACAGCTCTTTCCCAATTATATTTTGAGTGTCTTCCAGCTTGAGGGGCTCATCATCCTGCACTATATGAAACAGTATTCCACTGCTATTAATATGCTCCACAAACATCACCATTTTTTCAGATCTGGATTGGCAGGTTCTTCTTTCTAGTCTATTTAGTTTGTAAGCTTTGCTGATAATGTTTCACCATGTAACTATGCCTGTGTTTGAAAAATCAGTGGCATATCTCTCTGTGTCATGATGATCTTCAAGCTATGATAGGATAAGAACGTGACATGTCTGACAACTGGGCATGTCGACCTAATTCCCAACAACTGCACTTCTCTCTTCTTGCTTTCTCTATTTTCTGTAGCCCACTGTACCTGAACATGCAGATGGCTTAGGAGTTTGTGAAATTAATGCTTGCTTCCTGGGGTAACCCTTAACCAATGACCCATAGGAATTGTTAGGCAAGTAGCCCTGCTCCCTCACATTCTGGGCAGAATAACTCTATGGTGTATTTTCTATAGTGTCTCCATTAAGATTAACTTCCAGTTGCTCACAATTTTAAATTGCTTGATAATGTACCTTTTATTGGCTGCCTTCTTTCGCTTTTCTATTTCCCATTCCCTTATTGATATTTCCCAAACAAATGGCTTAATTAAAACCTTTGTCTCAGGATCTAATCCTAAGGGGAACCCAAACTCAGTCCGACAAGACATTTGTCAAACCATGGGCTTAGTGGCTCTATCTATTATATGTGTAGATCATGGGAGAGAGAAATCCATCCCCTCACTTTGAATAGTCAGTGCGAGTGCCAGTTGGGTCTCCTACCATAGATCCTGGACAGCAAAGCTCATCATTTCCTGTATCACAAGACTTCCCATTAGAATGCTGCCATTCAGACAACTCAAGAAATAGCTTGCTATCTGCCTTCAAATTTCAAAGGATGCAAATCTGGCTATGTTTTCATTATGTGTTTAGCCTTGGAAAAATCAGTTTTGGCCAGGAAGGCGAAGTCACGTGGAAAACAAGCCAGCGAACAAACCAAAAGCACTAGCAGCTGTGTGTTGTGGCAGGAAACCCTGCGGATGAAGTGCAATTTTTAGAGAACAGAGAACAGTAAGATACACTAATAAGTGTCTACTGAGCTGATGTTAAGGAGAGCCTTAGTGATGCAGTAATTAAGCACTTAGTGGCTAATCAAACAATCAGCAGTTGAAGCCCACCATCTGCTCCAAGGAAGAGTTACGACATGGCAGCCTGCTCCTCTTAAGATTTACATTTATTACCACTACCAACTGATCAGAAAGGGATCACATTAGGGAATCCTGGATAGCATTCTTAAGGAACTCTAATGGCATAGTGGGCTCCTCATTGAGCTCCTAACTGCAAAGTAAGTGGTTCTAACCCATCAGTTGCTCCCTGTGAGAAAGATAAGCTTGACTGCTCCGGTAGAGATTGAAAGCCTTGCAACCTCAAAGAGGGAAGTTCTATTCTATCCTGTAAGATCCTTAGGAGTCAGATTCAACACAATGGTAGTGAGTTTGGCTTCGAATTTTGGAATAGAATAGGAGAAACATGAGCAGCAAAGTTGAAAAGTATTTTAAAAGCTCAGGTGTATTGCTTAAAAGTTCTTGGAACCCGCAAAAGGTCTTCGTCACCCTTCAGATCTGGAACTGAACTCACTCCCTTGGCTCAATCTCCAGTCAAGCCTATAAGGTAAAATTTCGACCATTTGTATCAAAAGGACATTATTTATTCAAAGATAAATTTCATGAGGGTCAGGAAGGAAGGGAGAATGGAAGCAAGAAAGATGAGGAAGTGGGATAGGTAATATTACATTGTAGAAATTGCAGTCAATGCTGTGAAATAAAATATGCGCAAATTTTCAAAATGGAAGATGGATGTGTTCTGTAAATTTTCACCCAACTCACAATAAAGAGATTTTTAAAAAGTGGCATTCCACCCTATTGGGTACCCATGAGTTGAAACCAACTCAGTGGCAATGCGCTGTGGATGTCGATGCTTTCTGCCACTTCTACAAGTAGGTTCTTAGCAATGAGTATGATGATAGCAGGGGTAAGACTATGTAAATGGGGTTGGTTAGAGATCAATTTTTTTATAAATGTGAAAGATTAAGTCATTGAGGATGGACTTAACAAAAAATAGAAAATTACTGCAAGATTTTTCTCAAAAGAGAAAACTCCATCTCTCTCTCTCTCTCTCTCTCTCTCTCTCTCTCTCTCTATATATATATATATATATACACACACACACATATATATATATGTTTGCTGTGGTAAAAGTTAAGCATAAAAAATGGAATTTAAGGTAAAGAAAGTATTCCTTTTGCATGTGAAGACAAGATTATAAATATATTTTAGGCATGCAATAATATAAAGGCATTTAAAGTGTGGGTTTCTATACCTGTAATCTGTCTGTTATGAAAAGTACCAGTAACAACTAGAATTCCTCATACAAAATCAACTCAATATGATCTTTCTAGTCTGACCTCCATGATGCGTTTTTCTGCTTTGACGGAGCTCATTACATCATGACTCTAGAATAAGATTGATGACTTATTTGCGTTCTTATGTGGCAGGTTAAATCTGTTTGGCCCTTATTTTCGGGATAATTCATTTTCTTCCCTACCATCCCATCTGCCATTTTAATGCAGAACAAGGAGAAAAACGTGTATCTGCCTTTTGAGGAGAAGAAGGAGAAGATTTTGATATGGCAGAAATTCTCTTCTAGACAAGAACGTAAGGATCTACCCCCGCTAGTCCTGCTGGAGGATAGGAACAGGAAGAGAGGCAGAGCAAAGAGAAACACCTAGCTAGATTCACACAGCCCCTACATTACCTGGGGATGGAAGGGAATATCAGTGGCAGTGGGCAGTGAGTCTTTCCTTCTCCCTATTTGGAAGTCTGAAGAATGGAGACTACCAGGCAGAGTGGCCCTCTATAGCAAGTCGTTGAAGACAGACATACAGATAGTGATGTCAAGTCTACTCTGATCCATGGCGACTTTATATGCAATGGGATGCAATGCCGTCTGATCTTGCAGCATCCTCACACATTCCTTAACGTTGGAGTCCATTGTTGCAACAATTCGGTCAAGCTGTCTCACTAAAGATCTCCCATGCCCCTCTAGTTTATCAAATATGCTGTCTTCCTCCAACAATTGACCTCTCTTGATAACGTGCAAGACACACTAGTCAGGCAGTGGTCTTTTGTGATCCATAAGGTTTTCATTGAACAATTTTTGGAAGTAGACTGCCAGGCCCTGCTTCCTAGTGTGTCTTAGTCTCGAAGCTTCTCTGGAATCTGTCCACCATGGGAGATTCTACTGGTATTTGAAATTCTGGGGTCAGAGCTTCCAGCATCATAGCAACACACAAACCATCATAGTATGATCAACTGACAGATGAGTAGAGGATATCTATATATAGATATCTATAGATATCTATAGATATGTAGATATATAGATATAATAGATCTAGAGATAGTGTGTAAAAATGGCAATGCTGTCTGATTAGGCAGTATTCTGATGATCTACTGCTAACAGAAAGTATCCACACAAATACCATCTTAAAGTAATGATAATAGCAATTTTGCTCATAAATCTGGGCAGGGCTCAATGAAAACACTAGTTTTTGCTTCATCGAGCATTAGATTGGGTGGCTCAAAGGCTAGAAGCTGCAGTTCTCTTAAAACTCAATCACTCACATGACTGATAATTCTGTTGGTTGGAGCTAAGCTAGAATCCCTAAATGTGATATTTTCATTTGGCTTAGACTTCTTGCAACATCATAGTTGGGTCCCAATGGTGAACAACCCAATAAGACCAGGTGGAAGTCACAAAGCAACACTTCTGCCATAATCAAAGGTTTGCCAAGATGCAAGGAAGAGGGGAAACAGATACTGTTTCTGGAAAAATGAACACAAACTCATTTTGTAAACAGCGAATGTGAGATGTGCTATTTTGGAACAGTAATCTTTGAAGCATACAACCTGCCACAAGCCAAGATGCAGAGACAGGTTTTTATAAAAGTGAAAGGATGGAGCTCAGACTTGCAGCTAATGCCACAGACTTCATAGGACAAGAGCAATAGGGAGACAATGCTCTAGGGCTCAAGGCTTACATGGCTAAACATAGGGACAATGTCAGCACTGAACTGGAAGCAAGCAGACACCTGTGCGAGGTAGAACCCTTGAAGTCGTGAGTGCCTTCAAAGCTAAGTCAAAACGCCTTGAGGAGAGGGGAGGGAAGGAGCAGGAGAAGGAATGAATGTGTAGGTTTATGAAATCGGTACGTCTGGGGTCAGCACATCAGGAATAGCTGGACTTGAGCTCTCAGTTGATGCCATCAGATTTTGAACCTTTTCCTTTCAGTGCCGTTCCCTTTTGAGTTTTACACAGGCTTCCTGATGGCAGTTGTAGTCTTATCTAGAAGCCCAGGAATTGTGTTAGAGAGAAGGTTTTTTTCCCTTTCTAATCACTGGTGGCACTTTCAAGTAAGCATTGGATCGCTAACTGCAAAGTTGGCAGTTTCAACCCACCAGCTAGCTACTCCTTGGGGAAAAAGATGTAACTTTCTGCTCACCTAAAGATTTACAGTCTGCAAAACCCCACAGAGGACTCCTCTGAATCAAAATGGACTCACTGGCAATGGGGGTTATTGTTTCTGGGACATTTTCTAGGGTTAGGTCTCATTAACTTAGCACGAGTCTGACCCAGTCCCTTTGGATAGAGGAAAGTAATGCTCTGACTAGGTAGACCTGGAGCTGGCAGATTGGGTCAATGACACCAGAAGCATGGAGAGAGTGAGCCCAAAGACACAATCCATGTGCTGTGAGTGCATGAAGGGCAAATGATGCTGCATTAAGGAGCAAGTTGTTGACAAAATGTGGTCACAGAGCATATGACTCCCAGATCCAGCAGTTCAACAAACAAAATGACCCACAGTCCTTAAAACTCAAGATCATGGAGATCAACTGTAACTTTGAACTTGGCAGTTCAGAAGTTGGAAGAAGCAACAGTGCATGCAAAAACCTGGGGGAAGGAGAGATCTTGGTGTGACTGATAACTCAGAAAAAGTCTATTTCTGGGGAGGAGAGACAATGGGGATGGAGTTTTCAATTAGCATTTCGGTGGCAGTCACTAATCTGGTGTCAATTTCAGGATTGGGAGTGTAGGGGTGGAGTCTAGCCTGTCAATCTGGAGATAGTGAATGAGACCTCTGTGTGGCCATGGCTTTCTCCTGAGAATTCTGGGAAATCCAGACATATTTCCCTCTTGGAGATGAGAGACTCACAACTAAGTCTCTAGGAGATGCTCTACTGATATAAGACACAAGTCTGACCCCTTGGGAGACATCCCAGAGGAGAAGCCATATGGGCTTACCCTGATGGAACCAGACCTCTGAAACTGGAAAAGCCATGTAGAGACTCCTGACAGTGCTGAGAAGCTTTTACCACCACTGGATACTCAAGACTCTGCACTCACCGTCTTGTGATTGTCCTAGAATCATTGCATGTGCTTCGTGAGTCTGAAGAGAACTTATAGATTGGTGTCAGACATATGGGCTAATATTGGATTTATGGACTTGGATTAGACTGGGTTGGGATGCTTTCCCAATGTTTCATTCCTCTTGAATATAAAACTCTCCCTTATGGACATAGGCATGTTTATGAATTTGTTTCTCTTGTCTACCCAGACTAACACAATTTTCTTGATAGCCTTCAAGCAAAAGTGATTTTCCTATATTGGTATTTTAGAAATAGATCTTTATCTGTTGAGTAGAGCCTTGGTGGTGGGAGGGCAGAGAGAAAAGTTCCTTGTTATGGATTAGGAGCCCTAGTGATATAGTGGTGATGCCTTGAGGTCCCATCCACGAGGGCTGCAGTTCAAGACCACCCATCTCTCCCCGGGAGAAAGATGGGGCTTTCTACTCCAGAAAAGAGTTCCAGTCTCAGAAGTTGTTGAGGCAGTTTATGGTAGTTACATAATCTGCTATCAATTTGAGGGTTAAGAGTGAAGGGATGGAGTCTAGCCTGTTAATCAGATGATAGCCAATGAGGCCTTTTGTGGGGGTATGGTCTTCTCCTGAGGATTCTGGAACTCCCATTTTTCCTCCTTGGAGGTGAGGGACATTCTCTCTCTCTGCTCACTCCCTGAGAGATGCTCTTCTGACAAGACACATGGCACTAGGGTAATATAGCTCATGCCCTTAGAGATGGAGAAGCCACATGGAGACTCCTGTCAGCACTGAGATGCTTCAACTGCCACTGGCTCCACAATACTTCCCACCCACTGGCCTGTGATCATCCTGCATTCAGCATCACTGCATGCGTTTCATGAGTATGAAGAGGAATTTATAGATTGCTATTGGATATATGGGCTAATACCAGATTTATGGACTTGATCTGGACTGGGTTGCGATGTTTTCTTATTTTACAATTTCACTTTGACATACAACTCTCTCATATACACATGAGTCTCCCTGGATTTGTTTCTCTAGCATACCTGGATTAATGTACAGTTCTACCTTGTCCTATAGGGCTGCTATGAGTGTACATGGACTCAAGGACAGTGGGTTTGTTTGGGGGTTGGAGATCATCCGGCCTTTGTTGGTGTGTTTGAGTCTATTGTTGCAGCTCCTGTGTGCATCCCAATGGCTCATCTTCCAGCACACTATTGGACCGTATTTTGTTCTGATCCATAAGGCTTTCATTGGTTAATATTTGGAAGTAGATTATCAGGTCTTTCTTCCAGTCTATCTTAGGCTAGAGCAGTGATTCTTAACCTGTGGGTCACGACCCATTTGGGGGTTGACCAACCCTTCCACAGGGCCTGCCCAATTCATAACACTGACATAATTATAACGTTGAAATAGCAACAAAAATCATTTTATGGTTGTGGGGTGTCACCCCAACATGAAGAATTGTATGAAAGGGTTATGACAATAGGAAGGTTGAGAAGCACTGGGTGGAAAGCTTCACTGAAACCTGTCCGTGAGGGGTGACCCTGCTGGGGTTTGTCATGTGGTGACACAGCTTCCAGTTTCACAGCAGCACCCTAGCTACCACTGTACAGTGAACTAGCAGACAGATGGTGACCTGTTCTTAAAAGCCATGTGACTCATGAGACTTTGTTTTGACAGCCTTAAGAATGAACTTGAGTCTTGTTCCATAGTCAATGCAAGACACTAGTTGGAGCAGTAGGGATGGCACGAAGTGAACAGATTCCAAATGTATTTGGGGTGGAGAGGATGAGAGTTAATGCCTGGAGTGTGTGCAAGAAGGAGGGAAGCAGAGACACCATTGCTATTAAGTGCTGGAGTTCAGACAGGAATTTCCAGGGTAGGTCATGGGAGAATTTCACACTCCCAGGGGACAGTGGAAGCATTGATTAGTTCATATGTCTGTGCATATTCTCAGATAAAAGGGGATTTGCCATCCTCAAATGAAGCATGCAATTGGATCTCAGAGAGGGCGTGTAGTGTAAATGAAGAAGGGGTTGGTTGAGATGGGCGGGCCAGGGCCACTTGTCAATTCAGAGGAGCTTCAGCGAACATGCCCCAGTGTCTCTCAGAGAGTGGGCATGTCTCATGTCCACAGAGGGTCTTTTAATGTTTCACCTCCGACTGCAGCAGCGAGAGGCTCTTTGAGCTTATCCTGAAAAGAAAATATACTACCTGCCATCATGTTCATTTCTTCAAAAAGGATGGAAGAATACAAATGAAAGACTTCAGTTTGAAGGGGTCTTAGGCAGACTATCAGGCTCATTAAAACTTCATTTAAACCTGAGGCATCTTCCACATTAGTCAGACATTCTCCCAGCAGTGTGTATGCTGGGTGGGGGTGGGGTTGAGAAGGAAGGCCTGGAGCAGGGTAGGGGAACAACTCCACCCCCACCCCCCAGAAAAAATCTTCCCACAAAGCAATTCCAGTGGACGCAGATTAGATAGAAGTTTCATCCTCTGGCCATTTGATGTTTGTCCCTCTCTTTTATCTGAATGCTCTTTCCACATTGCTCAGATGAAGCGTCAAAAATTATATTAAAATGCTAGTTAGGAAACATCACCCCCAACCAACCCTGTTCATCAAAATGTTAGTGCTCTCTCCGGGGGCCCTGCGTTCAGTTTGTCAACAAGCTGAAGCAGTTGAGCTGGGGCTCTGTGAGGCCCAGGAGCATGATTTAATTAATATCCTACCCATAATACCTTGCTGGGTTTATGCAAACAAAGCCCTGTCACTCCTCACCTTAGGATTTACCCTCTCCTTGAAGCAAGCATTTATTTACACACAGTTTGACCTCATGATGGTGTTCAGCAGATGTGGATCTTACTTATTTGCATTGTTTTGTGACAGTTGCAAAATTCATTAGTGGCTCAGGGATAAATCCTCTGTGGACTGCCCCAAAGATAGGTGAAGCAAGCGGGCTCTCGCTAATTAATCCTCCCTCTTCAGCAATGCTTGCTCGTCAGGATAACATAGTGCCCATTTAAGAAACTGCCTGTATCAGTTGAGATTTGTGACCTAGGGTGGGGGAGGTGGTCATAGTCACAAGTGACAGAAAATGACATTTGACTAGCTTAGGCAAAAAGGGATGTGATGGTGGATAAGTGGTGGGAAGACAAGAAAATGGGGCAACGGCCTGGGCAGTTTCAGAGTTAGGAAGCAGGTCTGGCAGAACACTCTTCCTGGGGCCAAAGAATGTCCTCTGTAGTAGGTTACATAACATACACACACACACACCTATTCATGTTCACATGGAATCTGAGACTATGACCAAACTTGGAAAGGAGGTCGTGACAGAGGGGATTAGATAAGGATTTCAAGAGCTCCATCTTTCTGGATTTAGATTTAGGATGGATCTTAAATACATTGATTGCTATGTTCTTATAAGAAGAGGAGTGGACATTATTGAGACTCCATGTGAAGACACTGACAGAGATTGGAGCCATGTGTTCATGAGCCAAGAAATATCAAGGATTGGCAGCAGTGACCAGACGCAGAGAGAAGCTACTCTGATTCTCCTTCAGAACTCTCAGAAGGAATGGATCTTGCCCACACCTTGATTTTAGATCTTTGCCATTCAGAAAAGTGAGAGAACAAATGCTAGCTTTTCAAGTCACTCAACTGGTGGCTATTTATTATAGTTACGTAAAAGAACTGTTATGGATTGATTTTTGCTCCTCCAAAATATGCATGAAATTTGAACCTTGGTGGACATGATCCTGTTTGAGAAAAGGGGAATTCTTTTGTAATATAAATGAGGCCATATGAGTGTAGGTTTGAGCCTCAACCTAATCACTTCTGAGTTAAAGGCCAGGATAACACAGGAACACACAGGAGGGGGAGAAAGATATCAAAGAATGCCAAGGAGTGTCTGGTTTTCCACAAAGAAGAGCCCTGACTTAGAGTCGTGTCCTAAATCCCAACCTGTAGGCTCCAAAACAGGGGTGGTGGTGGTGGTGGGATGTTTTAAGGCTACTGACTTGTTAGATATTTTTGGTTAAGGAGATTAAGACAGGAATTTAAGACATCCGCCAAGCCTTCCTCTGGTTTTGTTCCATTTTGTTCACATTCCAAGTCCCTCGCAGTGGATTCAGCCAGATTGCAGTAGTTGTTGTTGTTGGGTGTCGTCGAGATGCCCGGTCCTGTACCATCCTCACAATTCTTAAGTGTGAGTTCATTGTTGCAGCCACTATGTCAATCCCACTTGTCCAGGGCCCTTCTCTTTTTCACTGCCCCTCTACTTTCCAAAGCATGTTGTCCTGCCCTAGGGACCCATCTCTCCAGACAACTTGTCTAAATGAAGGTGAAGTCTCATCATCCTTGCCTCTGAGGAACATTCTGGCTGTACTTTGTCTAAGTTAGATGGGTTTCTTCTTTTGGCAGTCCATGATACTTTCAATATTCTTTACCAGCACTACTAATCAAATGCATCTATTCTTCTTTGGTCTTCCTTCTTCAGTGCTCAACTTTCACATGTAGATGAGGCACTTGAAAATACCTTAGCTTGGGTCAACCCATCACAGTCCTCAATGTAACCTCTTGCTTTTCAACACTTTCAAGATGTATTGTGTAGCAGATTTTCCTAGTGAAATGTCTCATTTGATTTGACTGTTGCTTCCATAAGCATTGATTGTGGATTCAAGCAAGACAAAATCCATGATGATTTTGATCTTTTCTCCGTCTATCATGATGTTATCTAATGGTCCAGTTGTGAGGGTCTGGGCCTTTTTTATATTGAGTCCTAATCCATATTGAAGGTTTCAATCCTTGAGCTTCATCTGCAAGTGTGTCATTTTCAGCAAGCAAACTTGTGTTATCTGTATAGTGCAGGTTGTTAATAAACCTTCCTCCAAACCTGATGTTCCATCAGGTATTGTCCTTTAATGAGTTAAGGTCATGAAGGATAGTCCTCCATAAACACATTGATTATTATACTACCCCCTCACACAATACACAGAGAGAAAATTTCCCCAAAGCAATGGAAAGGTTACTAGAGAAGTGGAGGGGTGCACACAGCCAAAGGTGACAAACTGGAAATCAATACCAGTTTTCAATACCTGCAGGCATCTAACAGTTTACTGCACTATCGAAGGAAAGGTGAGGAGAACTGGGGCAATTCCATTCAACAAAGGCAATGCAGAGTATATAAGTCCATCATCCCTCTGTAGAAGAAAAATGCATAGTTGGATTGCAGATTCTTGTTTGCTATTCAATTGAATTTAGCTGTAAGGCAGAGGTGTGTGTGTGTGTGTGTGTGTGTGTGTGTGTGTGTATTGAAGGGAGGGGGCTTGTTATTCTGTTTCATAGGCAGGAGAAAGATGATCATCTTTCCACCCCTTTTGCACTGTGGCAAGTTACTTTTTTTTTTTGACAAGAATGTTGCCTAGAAAATAATGGGCAGCTTGTTTTCATCTATGTTGAGAGGTGGAAACAAAGAGATGGGCTTTATGACAGACTCGCTGATCATGCAACCAAATGATGAAATGACCTCACACATTCAACACACATTTGCTGCATCTTCACAGTGTGCTGTTTAGATCTTAGCAGGCAGAGTGTTTTCTGGGCAGCATTTAGAAGCAGGCAGCCAGAGAGAGTGTCTTTGCGGGTCTTGCCTTTCCCATTTTTTGGGATTATTCTAGGACAGGTATGTCTTTTTCCTCTAAAGTGACCAATCGCCAGTACAGAAGGACCAAACCCAACCTATTGCCAGCGTCGCACAGTGACATGATAGAAATACCCCATCTCGTCAGGTTTCCAAGTTTGTAAATCTGTGGGATGTCAGCTGTCATATATTTCTCTTGAAGAACCACCACAGAGTGGACCTTTTTGTTAGCAGCTGAATGCTTAACCACTGTGCCACTAGGGCTGCTTTGTAAGGGTGGTGGTGTTTGGTGCCATCAAGTCAATTTTCACCTCAAGTCTGTTATCGTTGGGAAGAATTCTTGTTCTTATGATTAGCTATTCTCTAGTCAGTTTCCAGAGGACCCTGTGTACAATAGAATGAAAGACTTCCCAGGCCTGTGTCATCCTTACAATTGTTAGGCTTGAGTCCATCGTGGTGGCCACTGTGTCAATTCATCTCCCTGAGGGCCTTCCTCTTCATTTGCTGCCCCCCAGCTTTACCAAGCACGATGTCCTTCTCCAGGACCTGGGTTCATCTGATAGTAATCAATAGACAGACTCAACAGACAAGGGTCTTGTGGTTGGAGGACAAGGCTAGGACTGTGACTAGGGAGTAAAGACCTTGAATTGCAAAGGCAGAGGGAGCAAAGTTGGGCAGAGCCTGAGATGATGTTCCACCTGAGAAGATTTCCTGGAAGGAAATTAATTTTACAGGCTTTGGGGAGCACAGGAGTAAGAGGAAATAGCAGAGAGTCTGGAGAGAAGGGAATGATTACTAAAGGCTCTCTATCAATTACCAGGCTCTCAAATCCCTTGGTGGGTTAATGACTTCCACATGCCTACCTCCGAGCCAGACTACCCTCTGATTCTAGGCCACAGATTCCACACAGCCAAACCGAGCTATTGATTCACTTCAGTAAAGTTGTCATCTCACTAAATGGGAAATCCCTCCACCACTTCTCACTCGTGGTATTTCCCTTTTCGTCACCCTCTTTTCTCAAATAGCTAGCCCATCACTAAGTACTGCAGATTGGCCCTCCGGAAACACCCCGGACATCTAGAATCTGTTCACTTGTCTACATTCGCCAGGCTCCTCGACTAGAGCAAGTCCCTTTCATTGCACACCTAGTTGGAATGGAGTTTCTCATATCTGGTATTCTGGTGGCTCTGCAGCAATTAAAATGAATTTAAAACAAAACAATAAACCTTCCAATGGCTTCCAAGCACATTTAGAATAAAGGTGCTCAAGCTCATAATGGCAATCCTTGACCCTTCTCTTTTCCCCAAACTTCGACCCCTGAGCCACAACATATCGCTGCCTAGAACAAATTTTTCCTCACATTTGGTCCACTCATCATTCAGGTAACAGCTTCATCTTGCTTTTGCAGAGAAGTCTGGCCCTGAGACCCCTTTATCTATTAGGATAAAGCTCAGCTGCAAGTAACAAAAATGTAAAGTAACAGTGATTTAAACAGGATAGAAGCATATTTCTTCCACACAAATATGCCCAGAGGTCCTTAGTGCCGGATGGACTTAGCCGTTCTTCTCCCAGAAATGCTCAGAGCCTCAGGTTCTTTCTGTCTCCATTCGGAGTGGTCTGCATTGCCAAACCCACCTTATGTTTTAGGGTCCAAGATGGCTGCTCTGTCTCCAGTTATCACACACATATTCTTGTTCGCAAGAAAGATGGGGTGGGGAGGGGGGTGGGAATCACGGGCATGCCTCTTTCCTTTAATTCCTGGAAATTACATACTCTATTTTCATGTATACCTTTTGGCCAAGACTAAGGCACTGATAACTATCCCAATGTTCTTCTCTTATTGCCTCCCAGACTGTCAAAAAATTATACACTCTGACTCCCAAATTCTTCTCTGGAAGCTCCTTTCAGCTTGTCTATTTGAAGATAAAACCAACCACACATTCGGTTTATATCTTCTTTTACTCCCCAGCCTGTATGAGCCAAGGCTGAATGGTGCCAATTTGCCTATGGTGGTTTTTATGATGTGGGCTGGGATCACTGGGGACTGTTCTGAAACCATCAAATTCATTTCCATTAGAAGTGTAACTTAATGCCCCATTTTCAAACTGGATTCCCTCGGTTTAAAAAGCCCATTTTGCTTGCTGAGCGGCCCTCAAACCAATGAACAGGATTTTCTGAGTACCAAGTATGTCCACTTGTATGTCTGGGACAGGGTATTTCCTCCAAGTTTATAGGACATTCAAATCAGTTACTAGGGGGATGGCAGAGTCAGTATGGAAACTGGGAGGGTGTGTGAAATTTGAACCAGAATAGATCAATTCGAAAACACTGCCCAGGGATTCCTAAAAAAGAACCTAGGGAAAAATAAATACATCTCATCCTTATTAACACTCCAAGCCCTTAAATGAGTCCTGATGTTAATCCCTAAGAGATGCCTAAATGCCTATTTGAAATTGCTGCCCCACTTGTCTTATAAAACAACTTGTACTTCTTTTTATTCTCTCCATGTTCGAAAATCAAGGAAATTCTTTTCACAGTCTAGGGCTGAGGAACAGCCCAGGCCTGGCTTTGATTACTGAGAGCCGGGGAATTTTGAGTGAAAGCTGCAGCAGGCTGCCAGCCTTGTTATTAGCAATAAGCATCATGTGGTTCTCGAGAGAGCAGGGGCCTTTTGAGAATGTCAGACAGCGGCATGCACCTCTTCTCGACAGCACGTGCAGTCACCGCTGGAGGTGCAGGCCTGTCCAGAACTCCATTTCCTCTTGGCTGAATCAGCAGCCATAATCAACAGCGAAATAACCCCTTATATTTATAGAATATATACCTGCAAGCAGCTACAATTGCCCTACTCTTGTTTGAGATTCTACAATGGCTCCCTATTGTCCCCCAGAGCAAGTCCAAAGGGTTGGGCTTATTGTTCCAGTTCTCATGACAACAGACTCCACCTTAATTTTGCAGGAGCTTCCCCCTCCCCTTTCTTTCTTGCTTTCTTTCAAATTCTTCTAACGTCTCTCCACCCTTGACACTGTTCTGTAACTTTAGAAGGTTATTATGGAGATAGTGGTTAAGATCGCCAAACCTGGTAGACTTAGGTTCATATTCCAGTTCAACCCCAACTCTAGGCCTTGAAGGCAGACCAGGTACTGGACAAACCTAGGATTCACTTTCTCTCTTGTGTGTAAAGTTTGGAACAGATTATCCAGTTCAGGGTCCAGCACACTGCAGCTTGGGAGCCATGTGTGGCTCCTTTGGTAGGAACATATGACCAGGAAGGAAAACGGAAAATGAAAACAAAGCTGGGATTTAGCTAAGAGTAATTTCAATTGTTTGTATCTATGGCTCTTGAATATTTGTTTATGTGCTATAAACGCCAAGATTAGCAATTCCATCTTAAAAATTTGCCGATCCCTCTTCTAGTCTCATGAGTCTCCTTTGAATCTGAAATCTTATCATTCTTTACTCTACACAACGGCGGTTTCTGATGCTTTTCTTCCCTCCTGGCCTCTATTTTAAAGACTTGTTGTTCGGTGACCTTGAGATCATTTCAACTCATAGTGACTCTCTGCGCTCCAGAACAAGGCCTGTCCTGTCCCTGCACCACCCTAACAAGGGCTCATATGTTTGAACCCTCATATGTTGCATTCAGAGCTAACCTGTTCTCTTCCCAGCCTTTCTTGGAGCAAGTAGTGAAGACGTTACGTCGTTTTGACCAATAGAAAGTGGGAAAGCAGTCAGCTGGTGCGACTGATGACTGTGATGTCCCTGTGAGTCCCCAAACCATCTCTGATTTCCGCTGATACTTTTATATATTTCCAAGTAGATTGAAACACACCTCATGCTAAGAGCAACATACAACTGCAAGCATGCACTGTGCATCTTCTGGCTGTCTTCCCACAGCCTTCTCTCACTTCATGTGTCTCCCTGGTCCTACCCACAAGCAGAGTGAGAGCCACAACCAACAGGGGAAAGAACCTAGCAGGTCAATGTTCCAACCACCCACACTTCAGAGGAACAATTCTGGGAAGCCTGGTGTTTGCTTCTCAGAAGTTTCAGGTGGAATCTAACTATTGTTGTCCAAACAAAGGCAACATCTTTGATTTTATATATATATATATATATATATATATATATATATTTAAATACACATATATAACTCAACCCCCTGCCACTGAATTGATTATAAATCCCCTCACTGCTATTGAGTTGATGCCGACTGACAGCAACCCTACAACAGCCCCTGTGGTTTTCTGAGATTAACTCCTTATGGAGCAAAAGGCCTCATCTTTCTCCTGAAATTTAGAGCTCCTGGTGTTTTAAAGTTACTGACCTGTGCTTAGCAGCCCACGTGTAATCATTATGTTAACAGGGCTACTCATTTCAACTCATTGCTACGCTATATAGAATTTCTGAGACTTTAAATCTTTATGGAAGCAGATAGCCTCCTTTTGCTTTTGAGGAGTGGACTGGGGATTTGACCTGCTGACCTTGCAGCTAGCAGTCCAATGCTTACTTGCCAGTGCTGCCAGGGTTCCATGTAAACATCTATTGAAAAAGCTTATGAAAACTTGAAGTAAAGAGATAGAAGTTTTAAATATAAATTTTATTTCTCAACACAAGCTGCACCAATATCAAATCTCTTTTGTGTCCCTAAAGAAGTGTGGGTCCTGGGAATTGAACACATCAGTAAAAGTCTTTTTTTTTTACATTATTGATGGGGAAAAATTAGTGCTCTTGAAATATTTTTAAGGCTTGGAAAGCAAAAAGAACTCAGAAAGAGTCAAATAGGGACTGTCAGGCGGATGCTTAATTTTTTAGTTTCATTAAAATCGCCCGGGTGTAGTGTGAGGAGTGACCACAAACTCTTGTCTGTCCTGGTGGAGGATTCTGTGGGGAAGTTTTTTTTATTTTTTGGTGTTTTTCTGCTAAACCTTTGGCTACGTTTCTCCAAATATGACCCTGATAAGCAGATGTTACCCTTCTTTGGCCCTCCAGAAAGTCAACAAACACAACGTCCTGAGCATCCCAAAAGCCTACTGCCATGACCTTCGTCCTTGACTGGTTTGATTTTGGTTTGACTGGATAGTCCTAAATGTCACTCTTACAGTTCCTCTCCTGTTACGGTTATTCCAAGAAATACTCCAAGATCTTGTTCCTACGTGTTTGCATTTTTCCACGGAAACATCTGTTCTTCTCTGCAGTTGATCGGAGCATAACAGTTTTAGTACCCATCCAGCAGAAAGTTTTCTTCACTTAAATTTTTCTGTCAGAATTGTGTAAGCTGAGCCAGTCAAGATGTCTATAATCTCGGCTCTAGCTTCTGTTGTTTATCGGCAGGCCTCTTTGATTAGATCCAGATCAAAAGTCAAATCCACTGGATCCAGTGGATCCCCCTGCCTGTAGGACAGAACTCCTTTAGGGTTTCTGAGACTGCAAATCTTGATGGAGGCCACAGGAGTGTTTAAACCATTAATCTTTCAATTAGGACCACAACTCATGACCCTCTGTGCCACCACAGACACGATTAATTGTTTCCTTGCAAATTGATGTGGATGGTCTCCTGTGGTGGGTTTCGTCTTCTATGTTGTCTTGCACTTTCCTAAAATGAATTATCCATTTGTGAACTGCTGATGTCTGTAGGGCAATGTCCCCATAAACTTTTCTTCCATATAAGCATCACCATCACTTTGGTGCTGCTTTTGGCTTCCATTTTAGCAGAATTCATGCTCTTCTGATAGGTGCTCTTGTCAAATAAGCTTACTCTCCATAGTGTCTCAAACTCAATTCTCCTCAGACAGGTTGCCACAAGTTAATATGAGTTGACTTAGGTGCAAACAAATTGCAAATCCATAAACGTTTTTCGTGATATGTATTTTCCGTGAATTTTCGAAGAGTCTTTGCATGTCTATGTTTATATGCACACAGATAAATCTTCCTCTTTTTTGCTCTCACTTTCCTTGATGCCAGGGATCAGTTACACTCAAGTTTTGCTTCAGACTCTGCTTTTAGAGGGGCTTAAACTAAAACAGCCTCCATGCACCTCCTCCTCCCCTTTTAATTCTATCTTGCATGCAGATGAATATGTGATAGCTGAATAGCAACCAGGTTGTGATCAGAGAATGGCTAAGAAAGTGGCAGGAATGCCAACTTTGATATCATCGAGTGTCTGAGTTAATACTAGCACTGACAATGTCTAGAATATGTTATGTGCAACTGTTGCGAGTTGCTGTTGAGTCTGTCTGACACAGAATGACAAAGAGCAGACCACAGACTTGTCTCCTAAGGCACCTTAGGCAAGTTCAAACCTTACCAAGTGATTAACTGCTTGCTCCATCGAAAGACTCTTGATACAAAGACAACCCCTGTTTACTTCACCTGATAGTTCTTGGGTATTTTCATTGCTCCTATATTGTTTTTGTTGTTGGGAATATTCCCAGCAGAACATACTCTGATTCAACAGTTCCCTAGTTACCATTCAGTGACATTGATTCTATTCTTTGAGTTGTACAGCGATTTTTTTGTCTTCTTTTTCTGGAGTATTCCTCCCCATTTCTCATTAACAAAGCATAAACTCACTACCCACTAAATTTCTTATCTAATCTTTCAGCTTGATATTAACTAGATCCCATAGACATAGATTTTTTTACAATTCAATGGATTAATTATATTAAAGAGTTGTGCAATCATCTCCATAATCAATTTTAGAACATTTTCTTCATTTTTGTCTTTTTACTAGTACCCTCTGGTAGTTACATAATCTGGTGTCAATTTGAGGATAAAGAGTGTAGAGGTGGAGTCTAGGCTGTCAATCAGGATATAGCCAATGAGGCCTCAGTATAGGCATGACTTTCCCCTATGGGTTTTGGGAAATCTGTTTCTTTCCTCATTGAAGGCGGGAGAGACTCTTGGCTCACGCCCTTGGAGACGCTTTACTGACAAGACACATGGCACTACATGGATAGACCCTGTGCTCTGGGAACTGAAGAAGCCATGTAGCTAGCTCTGCTGGCGCTGATATGCTTATAACGTCACTGGATTCAAAGATTTTCTCCCCATTGGCCTGTGATCATCCTACATTCTGGGTCATTGCATATGTTTTGTGAGTCTGAAGAGGACGTTATAGATTGGTATTGGACCTATGGGCTAATATTGGACATATGGGCTTAGATTGAACTGGGTTAGGATACTTTCTTAATGTATAGTTACCCTTCATCTAAAACTCTCTCTTATACATATATGAATTTCTATGGATTTTTGTCTCTAATCCACCCAGAAAACATCTCCCATTTCTCTCACCCACCTTCCCTATCATAACCCTAAGAAACTATTGATCCAGTTACAATTTCTGTAGATTTGTTTATCTTGGATTTCCTGTATAGAAAAACACACGAAACAAAGCCCAAAGTATGTAACAAAGTTAAAGAAAAAGTCCTCAATCAAAAAAGAAACAGAAAATAATAGAAAAACTAGAACCCATTTAAAATTAATCAGAGAGAGAATATATGATAAGATGTTAAATTTTAACATAACCATATCTCCAGAAATCCACCTTGCACTGCACTCTATCTGATGACATGGCTAGTCACATCCCGACTCCATCACCAGAGGCTTAATGAGTTTGGGGCTTTCACTGGCATCCATGTTGTTGTTGTAAGGTGCCATGAAGGTGGGTCCCACACATAGCAATGCTATACACAACAGACCAAAGCTCTGCACAGTCCTTCATCATCCTCACAATCATTCCTATGTTTGAATCCATTGTTGCAGCTACTGTGCCAATCATATCTCATCGAGGGCTTCTTTTTGGCTGCCCCTCTTCTTTACTAAGTAAATGATGTTCCCCATTTCTCTCACCCATCTTCCCTATTATAACTGAGCATGATGTCCTTCACCAGGGACTGATCTCTCCTGATAATTTGTCAAAGTACTTCAGACAAACTCGTGTCATCCTTATTTCTCAGGAGAATTCTGGCTATATTTCTTCCAAGATAGATTTGTTTGTTCTTTTGGCACTCCTTGGCACTTTCAATGTTTCTTCACCAGCACCATAATTCAAATGCCCCAGTTATTCTTTGGTCTTCTTCATCGATGTCCAATTTTCATGTGCATATGAGACAGTTGAACATACCATGACTTGCATCAGGTGCACCTTAATCCTCAAAGTAAATTTCTTTGATTTCATCATTTTGAAGAGATGAATAAAAATGGTGCTGTAGTGGTTATGTGTTGGGTTGCTAATTGCAGTGTCAACAGTTTAAACCACCAGCCACTCTGGGGGAGAACGATGAGGCTTTCTATTCCTGTGAAGAGGTATAGTCTCAGAAACTCAAAAGGGCATTACTCTCCTGTCCTACAGCGTCGGTATGAGTCAGCATCAGCTTGGTAGCAGTGACTTTGGTTTGGTGGGTCAATCTCACCTTAATTCTCAGGTATCAGTCTTCTTTCCCAATATTTTAAAGAGCGCGTATACCGCAGACTTATCTAATGCAATGAATTATTTGATTTCGTGGCTGCTGCTTCCATGAGCACTGAGAGTGAATCCAAGCAAGACAAAATTTTTAACTGTTTCGATCTTTACTCTGCTTACCGTGATGCTGTTGGATCAGTTGTGAGGATTTGGGTCTTCTTTCTATTGAGTTGTAATCCATCCCGAACACTGTAATCCTTGATCTTCGTCGGCAAGATCTTGGAGTCCTCCTTACTTTGAGCAAGCAAGATTATGTCATCTGCATATCTTAGGTTGTTAATAAGCCTCCCTCTAATCCTATTACCAAATTCTCCTTCATATCAACCAGCTCTGTCTATATGCTCAGCATACAGATTGAATAAGTGTGGTGAAAGGAGAGAAGCTTGACAGACGTGTTTCCTGATGTAAAGCCATGTAGTATTCCCTGGTTCTGTTCTCACAGCTGCTTCTTGATCCATGTACACTTTCTGCACAAGGACAACAAAGTGTTCTGGAATGTTCATTCTTCTCAAAGTTGTCTATAATTTGTTACGATCCACATATTCCTATGCCTTCACACAGTCAAAAAAATATAAGTAAGCATCTTTCAGGTGTTCTCTGCTTCCTGCCAAGATCCATTGGCCAACAGCAATGCTATCCCTTCTGTCATGTCCTCATCTGAATCTTCCCTGAGTCTCTGGTGGCAGTCCCCCAACAATGTCCTGTTGAAAACTTAGTTGACCTTCAGCAAAATGCTATCTGCAATCTAGTGACATGAGGTACATTGGCTGTGTAGGAGGTACCAGCTTCTCCATTAGGGCAGAGGAGAATACTACCAATGACCTACCGATATCCTATCATGATCATCATAGTTAAAAATTAGTGTACCCTTACTATGCATCAGGCACTGTGCTAGCCTTGTTTCCAGTATGAACTTATTGAGATTTCATAGTGAACTATGATGTGGCCTGACAGCCCCCATGTCAACGATAAAGAAACAGGTCCAGAGACGAAGCTCAAGCTCAAGTGACAGCTGAAGAAGTCACAGAATGCTGATTCCAACTTTGGTCTGTTTCCTTGAAAAGCTCAAGAGAGAACGTTCTGCCAGGACTTAGATTCTGGGCCCCGCATTGTACCAGGTTTGCTAGGTAATTTGCTATTTACACTAGAACAAGTGATTCCACGTCTCAGAGTTTCAAAATGTGCATTTTTAAATTGGGAAGAAAAGTAATGCTGGCATTTCTTACCACAGGAGAGCTTTGTGGAAGATGCCTGGGCTGGAGTTCATCAAAGCCCTTTGCTCACAGTAGAGCACTGTCTTTACAGGGGTGGCAACATTAGAAGAGGAGTGACAGTGCACTGTTAGTGAGGGCACCACAAGGTCCTTGATGATGCTGAGTCACAAAGCAATGCCAACTATTCAAATTCTGGATGGCAAGAAGGCTAACGATTGTGACCTCAACCAGTTCCTTTCAAGGGTATTTTTCTTTGCATAGGAGTGCTATATCCTTTAAATCTGTCTAAATAAATTTCAAGTGCTCTTTTAATAACTATAAAATAAAAATTTTAAGAGTTATTAAAATAGATGAGTGTGTTATGGTTTAAATGGGTGGCATCATTTTTTCCTGTTTGGTACATGATACGGTGGTTTTTACACAGGATGGGATCTCAGATTCAGTGAAAAATGGAAGTGCTGCCAAGGGAAAAATAAATACGAGGGGGCACAAGAACATATGATGAGGGAATCCAAGTTGACTGTGGATATCAGCGGAGGGTCAGGGAGTGAGTTCCCAAGGAAGTTGAAGCCTACATAAGCACAGGAAGTATGGAGAGGACTCCCCAATTCTCTGTGGAAGAAGAAAAGGAAAACCTATCTCCAATTCATCCTATACGTGAAAGATCCCTCCCCCACCCCCCAAGCACTCAGTGATTCCTCAGCAGGGTCAACTCCCACCTCTGTAAGACGTACTTTAAGGCCCAGTGCACCGCATGAAGTGAGGTCCTTGTCCTGTGAGTGTATGACACTGCCTATGGAAAGGGGAAGCCAGTTTTAGGAGCAGGTTAAAAAAAAGGCAACAGACTCATTCTCCAGCTTATAACACCTTCAACGTGCTACTATCAACTTTTTGCCCTTTCCAACATTGATATCTCATGTCTTACAACTTTGCTTGGTTTAGAGCTTCATGTCTTTGTGCACACCACCTTCCACGGTATCACCAAAAGAAGGCATTGTTAAAATGCTGCCTTGCAGCCAGGGGACAAGTTTGCTGATCTTGAGCACACACAAGAAAGTGTCAACCAGCGTCCTTGGAGATCTCCAATGTGAGCTTCAAACTAAATAGATAAAGGGGAAATAAAACAAAATGGCATCTTTGTAATGAACATAGGTCAACCGCTCAGCCTATAAGCAGTAAGATGTAGCAGAGATGGAGACCATATGGTATATCTACCCTACTTCTTTCTTCCTTTCTCTCTGCAAGGATGCGGCTAATTGATCATGGCATTTTCACCAATATTTCTAGAACCATCCTCAGAATCCTGCTCACCCCAATTGTGCAGGTTGCCTCTACCAATAAATTTTGAACCATAGTCTCTATTGAAGGATGGAGAACTGGAACCACAGGCAGAAAACCTAACTATAATGTCTACTTCTGCTTTCAGCCAGACATGTGACCAAGCATACCTAATTTATGTCCCTAAGTCTTTGCTGACCTATGAAAGGAAAGAGCTAATCCATTCTTTATAAGTTCTCTTCTAGTTCTCATATTGTTAACTATTGAAAAGTAAATTGCAGTGAAGTTCCAAATTAACACATAGTCCATGCCACATGAACTTGGAGAGCATCCAAATACTTTGAAGGTCTACTGTAGGTTCAGTGTGACTCCTATGTACTCTCTAAGAAAATAGATAAATCTAAACCTGATCACTACAGAATCTATGTTTGCATCTGGGAGATGAGGACTATGTATATGAAGAATTAGGTAAATGACAAACTATTACAAAGAGTGTGGATAGGAATTAATAGGAGAGTTAAACTTTGGATGGATAGCATTATATCGATCAGATATTGTCACAATACAATTGTTTAGAAAAACAAACAAAAACCAACCAACCACACACACACACACACACACACACACACCACTCACCCCAGTGTTATTCAGCAGTGACCATTGATTTCTTGTCTAAGGCTTTAAGTTTCAACTACTCCAAGCTGGGCTCATATGTGTTCTCCTATAGGCCAGTGTGATCACTCTACTCATCTTGGTTGGGTTCACGCATATGTCTAAGGGCCTACTTGTTATTAGCTGAACTAGATTGGCATTGCTTGGTATGACTGGGGTGACTTGGCTCTGCTTCTAAGAGATTTCTTCCTCTTGCTGGTTGGCCCAGGCATAATCTTATGTCAATTTATTAATAGGAGAGAGCCAACAGAAATATGCAAACATTTTTTCAAGTTTGGCTTGCAGCATTCTGTTAGGTTCCTAGAGGAGAAAGAAGTCTATCTGTACATGTTCAAAAGCTACGCAGCCATTGGACTGAGGATTTTCTTCAAACCCAAACTTATGATAATGTGGCTCAGCAAATGAATGTTGCTCAACTTCTGTACCTGAAAGTCAATCCGTGCAGATGGTTTGGATGCCAAACTTGAGAATTTTCCATCATCATCCGATTGTTAACTGGATCAACAGAGCAGAATAGGTGATATGCTAGGTTTTCACAATGAATGAGGATTGGAAATAGTCCTTAACGTTAATTCTTCTTCTTTTAAAAATTTTTATGCATTGGTGCTTATTAACTGTCCAAGGAAAGTTTAGGTACTACCCAGATTTGCTGAGTCTCTCTCATTCATCTCCACCCTCACCCTTTAGCTTTTTGTGTTTCTCAGACAAGACAGCTTCAGAAAGTGCACCCATTCCTACAGTTGTAAACCATCCTTGTCTCACTGGGATTCAGTCTGGCTTCTGACTTAATTTTGGAGGTGTGTCCAGCATCAGGTCTGAACTACAAAGGCTTCAGCATCTCTAAAACTCCTTAAGAGGAGGAACACAGCCTGAAAGTGAGAGGTGCTAACATCCCTTGGGATGGGCTGTTCCCGGCCCCCAATCAGATAGTTCTAGATTCTGATTGTTCCATATAGATGGGCTCATACAGCTTCCCTGAAGTCATTCACCATAATCGAGTTACCAGCGGTGTATCCTGTAAAATATACCACCTTGTCCTATTTTCCTTCCTTCTCTGCTTCACTTTTCTCCCCTCCCTCCCACTCCTGCTTCCATGAGATGGTCTTCCTCATAAAAATTGACCTCAGCGTGTTTTCTGGAATACCAACCAAACTAAACTTCTGTAATTTGGCTCCCCAAGGTCGTAAGTCCAGATATGAGACCCCCGATTTATAGGGAAATTACATGACACAGCTCCTCAAGTGTACAGAAGCTTTTGTAATGTAGCATTTGGGGTTAAAAATGGACTTTCAAAGCAGCTAGATTGGTGTGGAACAGTGAGGAAAGATAGTCTGAGAGACTTGAGTTACTGAGCCAATAAGACTGAGCTTGGGCATTGCTTTTAAGACTAGATAAGGACAAAATTATGAAGGCAATTTGAAAACTTCCCTTGGCATGAAGAAAACTACCCTCTTCATAATGAACTTCTCCCATCTTCTACCATGGAGGTCCCTTTCAATGTATGTTCTAAGTTCACGTAGTTGACAATGCCAAAAAACATATCATAATCTGGGTTAAAGGAATAGCTCATCATAACTTGAAGTATGCCTGTGCCTCAGGCAGGGTACTTTTACTTTAATAATGGACCTGTGAAAATTAGAAGATCCTCTTCATGAAGAACAACAGTGGAAAATTCAAACTCTCTCACAATCTGGCAACTTTGGGAATGAAATGAGCATTTTCCCACATGGCCCCATAGAAGGGACTACCAATTATAAGGCAACCCCCAAAGGGCCAACTAACCAGGAAAATGAGGCTCAGAGAAATAGAATAACTAGTGTAAGGCCACAGACCAAAGTTAGAAATAGCTCTTCTGCCATTGCTTCACAGATGAGCTGAAGGAAATAACATCAGTGCATTTCTGTCAGTGCATGAAAATGTGTTTAATGATGTCTGATGGATTTTAAAATGCAGACAATGTAGGCCAAGGGCAAGCAGGCCTCAGAGGACATTGTTTAGTCTAATATTATTCCTGGCGCCATAGTGAGTTGTATATTGGGCTCTTAGCCACATAGTTCTCAGTTCAATCCCAACCATCTGCATCAAAGAAAGAGAAGGCTTTTGAATCTCGTCAAGAGTTGCAGTCTGGGGAGCCCTCAGGAGCAAGTCCACTCTGTCCTACAGGGTCACTGTGAGTCAGAATTGCCTAAACTGGAAACTTTATTTTATTTTATCCCTGAAAGTGGCTGCTTTCCGCTTGGATCAATATGATTCCAGTATGTAAGGTCTTAGGTGACAGCATCTTTAGATGATTCTAAGGCTCAAGGAGAAGTTGTGGTTGCAGTTGGATTTGTGGTTTAGAAATGTCAAAATCTTGCTCCTGAATTAAGGCTGTTCATAGACCGACAGAGTCAAGAATACAACAGAAGGACAGTAAAGGACGTCATTGATCTCTGAGCAGTCCTGGGAAAGCTACCTGACAACTCTGCATCTCAATCCCGTCTTCTGAAAAATGGATGCCAGACCTTCAGCACTGATCCCAAGTGATGCTGTGCCGGGCCACCTAGGGATGATTCTTTTAAAATTCGAAGGTTGCACAAACATGAGATCTGACGGAAAAGTTACACTTCCTGCTGTAGAGCAACCAGTGGGCTCCCTTTTCTGAAAGTACTCCCCTCCACCTCATCTCTATAAAGTTTCCCTGTACACGGTACCAGTGGCCCATCCCTCTCAGTGCTATTGTTATTAACTGCCCTTGAGTTGGCTTCCAGCTCATGGAGAACCCATGCGCAACCCATGTGCAACAGTGATGAGTCCTCCTTCATCTCCATAAGTGACTAAAGGTTGGACTTTTGTTATCCCATTGACTGATTCATGGAAGTAGATAGCCAGACTTTTCTTCTTAGTCCATCTTAGTCTATACTCTAGCAGCTCCCCTAAAGCCTCATCAACAGCCTAGCAGCATACAGGCTTTCTCTGATAGATGACCAGTAGTGACACATAAGGTTCATTGGCCAGATACCAATCTTGAGCCTTGTCATGGAAGACAAGAATTCTACCATCCAACTACCCTATCAGGGGTAGTTAATTTCAACTACTGGCCTGATTTTCAACTATTTGCTTCTCTGAGAGTTTTCCTTGCAACTTGCTCTGCCTGTGTACATGACAGGAGAGAAGTACCAGGGAATTATATTCCCCTCTCACATATACCTCTTACTCTCAAAGCATTCGTAAACAAGCCCTCTGGGATTTGTTAGCTAAGGTCCTCTTACCTCTTGCCTTTTGGTTGGAATAACTGAGTTGAGTTTTCCCTGCTGCCTCCTTGAGTTCCCCAGTGGGATTGCTCTCCACTCTCCCACTATGAAAACGCACTCTTTGTGCCTGCCTGCCCTCCATTTCTTCCTGCACTATTCTATAGACATTTTCTAGAATTTGTTCACAAATATGCGATTCCACTTGAATTCTTTCCTTTAAACTAAGGCACACAGCTTGGTAACATTTCTTCCAAGTTTTGCCTCTCCTCTTCTGCCTTGAAACCCTATTTTCCATAGTTCACCTTCTCTTTCTAAGACATCCTCCATCCTGAAGTCTTCTCCAGCACTGGTGTGCCTGCTAACAACCCACTCCCACCTTCCCTGCACAACTCAAGTAGTCACAGTAAATTTTCTGTATCAGATCATTGAAAGAGGCAGTATAGCAGAAAGGTTAAGACAACAGATTTTAGAGCTAGACATGTGGGTCCAATGTCTAGCCCACCACTAAGTGATAGTAAGCAAAGTACTTAACCTCTCTATATCTCAAAATGGAGAAAGCAATAGGACCTATCCCTTAGGCTTGTCATGAGAAATACCAGGGGTCTTTGAAAAGTTTCTGGACAAATGGAATTACAAAATAATGGAATAGTTTCATGAACTTTTTGAAATCCCCTCATATATGAGGTAAAATGTATAATATTGGGGAAAATTTATGACACTGTTTATGGTACTGACATATCAGACAGGGGATTAAGCAACACCTCAACAACAAAAAGACCAACAGTTCAATTTTTAAAAGAGCAAAAGACATGAACCGATACTTCACCAAAAGAAGAAGACAATGAAGTGGCCAACAAACACATGGAGATACGCTCCAAATCTTTAACAATTAGAAATGCTCACAGTCTTTAACAATGGGGTTAGCAAACAAAATCAAGGAGCTTGCTTATTTATATATTTATTTATTTCTGGATATTGGTTTTTTTGTTGTCATCCTTTTGTTTTCTTTTGTTGCTTCATCATGTGTTGTCTTATTTTTTGTACATATTATTATCTCTGCAAGTCTATCTAAATAAGATAGGCTGTATGAACAGTCTGGAGGAGAAAACAAAAGGACTGATGGTTCTGGGGGGGGAGGCGGACATGGGAAATGGGGAGGTGGGGGAAAGGAGTTGGTATTGACCATCCCAGGGACAAGGGAACAACAGATTCAGTGGCAAGGTGGGTGTATGAGGCCTGATAGGAATTGATCAAGGGTAATGTAACAAAGGGAAATTACTCAAACCCAAATGAAGGATGAGAATGATGGTGAGACAAGAAGAAAGTATAAGGAAATAGAAGAAAGAACTTGGAGGCAAAGAGCAATTTATAGAGGTTTAAATTCAGGCATGAACATAGATAAATATATTTAGACATCATGATGGGGAAATAGATTTATGTGCATATACTTAAAGGGTTAGTATTGGACAGCAGATGGACATTGCACCACCACTCAAGTACTTTCTCAATGCAAGAACACTTTGTTCTATTAAATCAGCATTCCTTGATGCTCACCTTCTTGCCATAATCAATGAAGTCAAATGTGTGTACAAGCAAATGTGGTGAAGAAAGCTGATGGTGCCCGGCTGTCAAAGATATGGCATCTGGGGTCTTAAAGGCTTGAAAATAAATAAGTGACCATCTTGCTCAGAAGCAACAAAGTCCACATGGAAGAAGCACACCAGCATATGTTACCACAAGGTATCAATGAAAGCAGTTATCAGGCATCAAGAACAAAAATCATATCAGAGCATATCCACCTTCCTGATATGATCACTGAAGACAAAGGTGTGCATAAGCAAAAGTGGTGACGAAAGCTGATGGCACTCAGCTATGAAAAGATATAACGTCTGAGGTTTTAAAGGCTTGGCAGTAAACAAGCCGCCATCTAGCTCAGAAACAACAAAGCCCACATAGAGGAAGCACACCAGCCAGAGGAACCACAAGGCATCAAAGAGATCAGGTATCAGGCATCAAAGAACTAAAAATTATATTATTATAAATGAAGGGGAGTGCAGATTGGGGACCCAAAGTCCAACTGCAGGGGAAGTGACATTCCCTTACAGAAGGGTCATGGTGGAGGAGATGAACCAGTCAGGGCACTGTGTAGCAGCGATGTAGAAAGATGAACTATGCATCTTTCCTAAATGCTTCCTCTTTCCCACAATCATAACCTGATTTCTACCTTAAAGATCCAGTTGAACTGGAGAATATACACTGGTGCAGATAGGTACCAGAAACATAGGATATCCAGGACAGATGATCCCTTTAGGACCCGTGAGGAGGGTGGCAACACCAGGAGGATGAAGGAAGGGTAGAGTAGAAAGGGGAAACTGATTATAGAACTGTAGAACTGACCTGCATATAACCTCCTCCCTGGGGTGTGGCGAATGGGGAAGTGGGTGAAGGGAGACATCAGACAGCATTCGACAAGACAAAATTATAAATCATCAACAGGGAATAGGGAGGGGGTGGGAAAAGGAGAAGCCAATACCAGGAGCTTAAGTGGAAAGAAAATGTTTTGAGAATGATGATGGCATCAAAGGTACAAATGTGCTTTGCATACAATGGATGTATGGATGGATTGTGCTAAGAGTTGTATGAGCCCCCAATAAAATGATTGAAAAAATATCCTCTCACCCCAGCATTAAAAAATATCCAAAGGACAGAAAACAAATGCCAGAGAGGGAGTTGAGGGACAAGAACCTTCATACACTGCTGATGGAGCTATAAAATAGTCTAGCCACTGTGAAAAACAGTATGGCATAGCCTTAAAAAGTTGAAAATAGAAACCATGTGATCCACCAATCCCATTACTAGGTATATATATCCTAAAGAAATGAATCATGATATGAATAAGGACCACAATATGAATATTCTTCAAAGCATGTCTATCAGGCTTTTGCAATAACGGAAAAAAAAGGAAACAAACTAAGTGCTCATAAATGAGTGAATCAGCTATAGTACAGACACACAATGAACTATTACCCAACAATGCTAAAGAATAGCAATGAATCTGAAAAACATCTCATAATATGGGTGAACCTGAAGGGCACTATGCTGAGTTTTATAAGTCAATTATAATTGGATAAATATTGCATGGGACCATTGATGTTAAAAATAATTTGTTTTGCTCCTTGTTAAAAATAATTTTTTAAAAGGTTTACCTCCAGAAAGAAATGTACTTTGAGGTTTCCCAAGGGTGAATCACCCACTGGAGGATAGATAGTAACATGGGTGAAAAGAAAGGCGATTCAAAAAGGGGAGTGAAGTCAGTATAAAATGATCAAGGCTAAGCGAGACTCTGGGAGGAGCAGCAGAGAGTCAAGGAAGCAGGTAAATGCTATTGCACATACAATCCTGAAATAATAGTAAGAACTATATAAGTGGATAAAGATATGGATGGGCAACCCGTGCAGGCTTGGGAAGATGAATTGGATTATACCTATGAATATATGTGGGGGCTTAAAAATTCATAGAAAATGGAATTAAAAGTTGAGGAAGTTTTAAACAAACTTTTTGAAGACTTCTCATATTATAAGTTTGACAAATCATATTGCTAGATATTTTTATGATGCAAATATATTCATGAATATAAGAGATTATATGAGGATTGATATTTTGAAACATCCTATATAAAACCCAATATCTTTAGGGAATGAAGCATTGGGCCTGGGAGTTCAGGAATACAGTCTCAGGGAAAGTTGAAGTCAATTGGCATAATGTCCATAAAGACAATGTTTTATATTCAACTTTAGTGAGTGGCAACTAGGATCTGAAAAGCTTGGGAAAAGCCTTTTAAGATGCAACTATTGGCCTCATCCCATCTGGAGCAAAGAAGAGGGAAGACAAGAAAAAAATACACAGAGGCATTAGTCTGAAGGTCTAAGGGACAATGGGAAGCACCTGTTCTGTGACACTGACACCATATGAAGTAGATGGTGCCTGGCTGCCACCACAGACTTCTCTGAAAGGGGTCACAGTAGGAGGTCTTGAATAGACTGGAGAGAAATTGGGAACAAACTTTTTAAAAGGCCAACAGATTAATCTTACTGGAGATTAGTTAAACCCTCAAGTTTATGGCTCTTTATTAGCCTTCGAGTCTAGATGTTGCATATTGGTCCAGTGTTGAGGATTTCTTTCAAAATCATTTTATTGGTAGCTAATACTGATATCTAATTATTTCATAGTTCAATCCCATCCAGCAGTATTGTATAATTGCCGCTACAATCACTTTAAAAGTTCAAAAAGGCAGAAAATGTCTAATGGGGAAAAGATGAAAGTTAGTGAGTTTCATTTCACTTGAATCCCCAATCAATGCCCACAGACACAGCAGTCAGGAAATTCAACAATGCAGCTTGATGGGAACCTGTCCACGTGGGTGGTGACCCTGCTGGTATTTTAAATCATGGGGGTATAGCTTAGATTGACAGATGAATAGTGGCATCGGGGGTTACAGAGTCAAACACAAACTAAGATATGTATGAATTATTGAATAGATAACAATTTGGTCTGTAAACTTTCCTCCACATCACAATAGAAGGTTTGAGTTGTGGTTGTTGAAAGTGCAGTGTTTTCATACAACAGTGCTTGGCATACAACAAACACATAATTAAAGCAAAAACAAAAAGCAGCTGCGGTGGAGTTGATGCCAACTCATGGTGATAACATGTGTGTCAGAATAGAACTTTGCTCCAGGGTCTTGTCATTGATTGTGACCTTTCCGAAGTTGATTGCCAATGCTTTCTTCGGAAGTGCCTGTGGAGAGCTTAGAGTGCCCATCTGTAGGTTAGCAGCCAAGTAAATTAGCCCTTTGTACCATACAGGGATTGGTGTGATCATAATATTCCTCTACTACTCGTGATTACTTTCCCACAACTCAAAAGACTTCTTTAAAGTATTAAAAAGAGAAGACCCCACTTTGAGGACTAAGTTTCACCCTACCCAAACCATAGTATTTTCAATCACTTCATGTGCATAGAAAAGCTGGACAAGGAATAAGAAAGACGGACAAATTGAGGCTTTTGCATTATACTATTGGTAAAGAATATTAAATATACTCTGGAGTTCCAGAAGGACAAACCAATCCATGTTGTAAGAAATACAGCAAGAATGCTTCTGAAATGGCAAGACTTGACCTCACATACTTTCTGCAGAGGAGGCTAGTCTCTGTGGCTCATAATTCAGTCAAATAATAGGTAGTACTTAGAACAATCCACCACATGTCAATCAACTTTGGAAAGATCACAATCAATGACAACCCTCTGGAGCAAAGTTCTATTCTGGCACACAAAAGGGTACCCAGGGAGAAAGCTCAGAAGGCAAGAAAGGATAGGAAATAAGGAGGGATGGCAATGGCCCACACCGAGAGGAAGCTGGAAGAGTGCCTGCAAGAGCAAGGAAGATGGGTGCTTTGAGCCCTCTATAGGCACCTTCGAAGTTGGCATTGACTCCACCGCAGCTGCTTTTTGTTTTTAATTGAATTATGTGTTTCTCGTTACATCCTCAATTTAGGTCTGTACATTTTTTAACACAGGACACAGGACAGTCATGAAGGTTTATTATGAACAAGGGTGGATAAAAGGTTTCCCGATACAAATTTCATAGGACACACCTGTTACCCTTGAAGAATGAGCGGCTGTGTTGCCACAAAAGAAAAAAAAATTCCTTGGTATAACCTGTGTGCAACCGAAGAGAGTAGAACATGAAGAGGGCAGTTGTCAGAGTGGAATTCCACCATCAGATGACAAGTACACTCTGTATGAACTCAGGGTGACCTCCATATGTGGCCATGACTAAGCAAGGTAGTTGTTTGGTGCTATTGATGCCAACTCATAAAAATTTACTTCAACAAGGAAGAAGAGTTGGATGGTATTGTGGCATTTTAGCCACGGTTGTAATAACTCTCCTTGTGAAGGTTCTGTATCACATGAATTACCCTTAGTAATGGGGATAATGTATCCAGTCAGAAAATTAAGGAAAGTTATTCATATGTCCCATTCCCCTGTGCCCTTATGTATGGGTATTTCACACCAACAGCTTACTTCTTCCTGGAGTTGCCTCTTGAATGTTAGCATAGCAATCAATGCTTGGGTTCATCTTTTTAAGCAATTAGATTTTTACAGCAGTATCTTGAAGAGTAAATCATGAAATTTAACATTTGTGAGTGAACATCTGAGAACAATAACACCAGCAAACTACTGCTGCAACATTGTATATGGTACATATTAATGACTATGCAACGTATTCAAAACAAAAAGCCCACCCCCAGATGATTCAAAAACTCCACAACAAAATAAAACAAAAACTGAACAACCCTCTAGGACAGAATAGAACTGTCCCTGTGTACTTTTGAGGTTGTAAATCTGTGTGTGAGCAGAATGCCTCATCTTTCTCCTGGGAAGCAGCTAATGGAGGGGAACTACTGACCTTGTGTTTGAATCACAAATCAGAATCTACTACACCACCAGTGCTTCCAGGTGATCCTAAATGTGGTTCATTTTAATTTGACTAGATCGTAAGTCGGGGATGACCTGAATGAACTTTTCACACTTTAACAAATTTTCCTGATAGTTCAATACCATGTCTTCTAGAATATAAGGTTTATGAGAGTGAGGACTAATCAGTCCTTTTCTCTCTATTGTATCTCCTGGCCCTGGAACAGTAGGTGCCATATAGTTGGTGACCAATGGCATTTCTTCAATGAATACTATTATGTACGGAGCTGGTGAAGGAAGGCGCCATCTGGAGAAAGGTGAACTAACAGCCAGTTTTGCCTCTGGAGCTCTAATAGACAGCAAGGTGCTGCCCACCTGTGGAGCGTGGGCAGCCGTCAGCAGCCCCACCCCACCTTCCTGGCCCCAGGAAATACCTTAGCTGTTGGGGCAATCTGGCTGGAGGTCTACCCTTTCTTTCCTAGTGTGGTATACATTCCATTCCTAGTGTGGTACACTTTCCATCCCTTAACTAAGTAAGGGAGTGGTGATAATAGATTGGACGGGCCAAACCTTGTTTGTTTGCTGAATACAGGCCATTCTGCCTGCAGTTTTTTATTTAGGTTGGGTTGGCCAAGTCCCAATGCATTGAGGTTGAGTGTTCACCTCTACCCTATTCCGGGTCTTTCTGCTCTCTTCCACAGGTGTCAACCTTTAGCAAATATCTTGCCCCCACCCCCACCTCTGCTTCTGGAAAACACAGTCTGTGACAGGAACAAAGACTCAACTCTCTTTCTCTCAAATTCAAGTTCACAGTTGAACTTCTTTTCACAAGGTCAGGGACCCAGAACCATCTTTTTTCCCCCCAGGAGTTAAGCCCTCAGTCCCACTTGATACCTGGGAATTGTTATGGGCACATTGTCCATGGGCCCAGACAAATTAAAGCTGTTTACCTTTCTACCATATTTGTCAGACCATAAGATGCACTTTTTCCCCCCAAAGTGGGGGGGAAACAAGGGTGCAACCTATGGTCCGAAGGTGTGGTACCCCAGAACATTTGTTTATGGTCTCATGTGCCCACTTACTGTCCGTTGCTGTTTGCATGCTGTGTGCTCTGGGGAAGTCCCACCTCCTGGATTCTCAAAGTCAGTCAGGTCACATGATTGGCACAGCACAGGCCTCCCCTCATTCGTTAATTAAAGTGATGATTGTTCTTAACACCACTGTTGAATTTACGCTTTTAAATATTGATGTATTTTTCTTTATTTTAATAAATATTCTAGTATACTGATACTATTTATTTCAGAATATTTTTCCTTCTTTTCCTGTTCTAAAAACTGGATGCATCTCATGGTCCAAAAAATGGTACTTCACTTAAAACAATAAAAAAAATTTACACCTCATTAATTCAAACTGTTCTTATTTGTAATTTGTTATGATCTGGACAAGGGTCTGACTGTGGTTGTTCACTTTTGCACAATCTAGGTGAGGAGAAAAAGAGATTACCAAGGCAATGAGGAAAGTATGCAAGATTGGAAGGGACCCATTTCAGCAACTGTAAAGAAGGGAAAGACAAAATCAAATGTTCTGTCACGTTAAAGGAGTCTCAGGGGTTCATACTGGCTGCTAATGAAAAGATTGGTGGTTTCAACCCACCCAGAAGCACCTCAGAAGACAGACGTGTGGATCTGCTTCTGAAAGGTCATGGCCATGAAAACCCTGTGGAAATACCACGAATGGGAATTGACTAGATGACAACCAACAATAAGGACATCACTTTAGAAACATCTGTTTAGAGGAAAATTCACCTGACAGTCTTACCAAGTTATTAAAGCTGCTGTGCAGTGTAGCAATGATGAAACATACAATGTTCCTCTAGTTCTTGAACACTCCCCCCCCCACTATCATGATTCCAGTTCTACTTTACAAATTTGGCTGAACTGGAGGATGTACACTGGTACAGGTAGGAAATGGAAACACAGGGACTCCAAGTCAGAAGAACTGGTGATGAGAGTGGCGATAATGGGAGGGTGGAGGGAAGGTGAGGTAGAATGGGAGAACAGATTGAAAGGATCTAAAAATGACCTCCTCCCTGGGGAATGGACAGCTAAGAAGTGGGTGAGGGGAGATATCAGATGGTATAATATATGACAAAATAATAATAATTTATAAATTATCAGGGGTTATGGGGGGTAGTGGGGAGAGAGGGGAAAAATGAGCAGATACTAGGGGCTCAAGTGGAAAGCAAGTGTATTGAGAACAATGACCTATTTATAACCTATTTATGATTTAGTAGGCATTACTCTATGAACTGGATTTCAATTTGACATTTACTGAGTTCCTACTTCTCTCAGGAGTCTGGCCCTGTAGAGCATAGCTGGAATGTCATCTCTAGCTTCTATCTCTGCCATCTCTAACAATAGTACATACTATTGTTCTCTGTTGCCATTGGGTTGACTCCAACTCATAGTGAGTGATATGGTATATAACATAATGAAACCTGATCCAGTCCTGTGCCCTTCATAATCATTGTATGTTTGAGTCCACTGGGAAGCACAGGATCAATAGCCACCTAAATATTAGAAACTAACAGTAAAAGTATTCCAATTGGATAGTTAAAGCAAATGCTTCTGATTGGTATTTTGGATAACTCAATGGTGACATGCTCGTGTAATTACTTTGTGTAAGAAGGACATGCAAGTTTCCTAGATCTTTTTGTATATATCCTTCTGAACACTAGTGTGTTAGTCTGGGTTGAACAGAGAAATGAATTCATCAACATTCACATGTGTATAAGAGAGAACTTTATATCAAAGAGTAACTATATATTAAGAAAACATCCCAGCCTAGTCCAGATTAAGTCCATAAATCCGATATTAACCCATATATCTGATACTAGTCTATAAATTCTTCTTTAGACTTATTGCATGAAGCCATGCAATGATGCCAAATATAGGAAGGTCACAGGCTACTGGGGACAGGGGGTAGTTTTATGGATCCAGTGGCGGTGGAAGCATCTCGGTGCTGGCATGGGTCTCCACATGGCTCCTCCAGCTCTAGGGCTCTGATTCAATCAGTGTAGCTCCATCTGGCTGGCTTACCATCAGGAATATCTGGCAGAGAGAGCTATTTATCTCTATCGTGCCTCCAAATGAGGTCATCAAGGTTTGATCTGATTAACAGCCTAAACTATCCCTTCCTGCTTAATAATCTCAAGTTGACACCAGACTATGTAACTTCCACAACTAGTGCATCAATTTTTAGTGGCAATTTTCCTGAGAGCAAGCTGCCCCTCCTTGGACTAGCTTGGACTTGCCTAAGCATAGCCATATTGTTTTTTTTAATTGCCAGTAAACACTGGAGGACTTTAAACAAAGTTTTTGCTTATGTCAAACCTCAGAATGGAATTGGGGCTCCAGCTTTAAATGCAGTTTTCTACAAACCAAGTGCTTTTGATTTTAGGTTCTGATACATTCCTTCCTCTTGATCATTGGTTTTATTTTTAAATATTTTGATCATACTTAGGTTGGTGTATCTTCTTCTGCATGGACTAGTTGATGGCCCCTCTATATGACTTGTCTTAGGACAAGCTTTTCAGCTCCATGAAGCTTTATTATAGCACCCAGTCTTCAGTGATTCTCCTGTGCAGATAAGTATGGAGTGGGGCCAAATTGCAAGAAATACAGAGTCTGTGATTAGGCTACAAATCTTTTTTTTTTTTAATTCATTCTTAGCACAGGAGCTCAATACATCCGTGGAATATATCTTGTTTAAATTCAAAATGCATTTTATACTCAAAAGGTTAGTTTTTTTTGAGAAATCACATTAGAAGTAATTTTCATATTGCATTTAAAATTTTCAGGAATAAAACCCACAGCAAGTATCACTGACCCAATCAATCGACTATATTTAACCCATGAGTCTTTTCCTTTGAGTAACCAGCCAACGATGTCAATGAAAGTGGAATCAGCTTGGGGAGGTATGTGGAGCTATGGGATCGTTTGATAAATTTGCTTAGTGTCTTGTTTCACTATGTCTATCACCGCTACCTAAATGTCATCAGGCTGAAACTCAAACTCTTCAAAATTAAAAGCAAAGAGGTGGTAATCCAAGTGTAAGATGTATTTACAATGCCATATTTCCCACCTTGTACTAAGTATTCTTTCTGGAGGGAAGTTGTCTCTCCCTTATTTACCCACCAATAGTCATGGGTCATTTTTACATAGAAAGGGGGGGCACAGCCTGATAATAGCCATTAGATAGACATTTCATAGTATATTGTCTTGGAAGCCAATTAAAATCAGTATTGATTTGCTTTAAACATAGTGTCTACTTCGATCTTTGAAGTCTGTTTCCTAAAACAGACCGAGGTGTTGTTTTTTTCTTTGTAAGAGTACAATGACCAGAGGAAAAAAATAGTCTTACTAATGCATCTGGACATTTTTTTGATTCAAGCGTGGCTTTTAGATAACAGGTTCTCTAAGAATTAAATGTCAAAGAATATCTCAGGGAAATGACTTATGTGGGCGCCTTCGACTTCCATGAAAGCCAAAAATCTACCAAAAAACTAAGAGGTAGAATAGAGACATTAACCATAACATTAGGCCAACCATGAAAGAAATGTTTTCTGTACCATGCCATAAACCATGACATGAATACCTTCAGTACCAAGGAAAGAAGTCCTGTGAGGAATTTTTTATAGATAAGCAACATCAGTAGCTGCTTTTATGTGCCTCATTTACAAAGACATCCTGTAAAACCTCAGATTTTGTATCAATAAACAGCAATATTCATCCATTAAGATATAAGACTGTCATCTATTAAGATACAAGACTGTTCCTTGGAGACTTAGCAGATAACCTAAATGCCATTTTATTTTGTAAAATCATAGCTTGAATTCCAGTTATGGTATTTATAACTTTGATAAGATTAGTAAAAAGTTCTAATTAAAGAATTATAATATCTAAGCTCATTAGTTATGTAGTGAAGAAGAGAGGAAAATGATTTTCTATATTCAGAATATAGAACTTTAAAACATCAGCAATATTCTTACATACAGCCCATAGTATTTAAGTTCTCACAGTACTATGTAGTATTCTGGATCAGACACAGGCTGAGAATCTATCAGCTTCTATACCGGAGTTTTGGAAATCTTTATTCGGTCTAATGGGACCCACATTCAAAATAGCACAGTACTTTTCCTAAGTCCAGTATGGGTCATGTTCTTGTTGAAATATCTTGGAAACATTCCATAATTTTATGCAAAGTTTTAATTTTTTAGGATTTTATCATAAATTTCTGAAAATAATAATTACGTTATTTAACAAAAAATCTGAAACACTAAATCCATAGCTTTTTAAAAGGACACTTGGCTTGGTTTTTGACTTAGGGATTTTATTCTAGCAAGAGACTGGATCCTTGCCTTCAAGGCAGATTGTACAAAAAATAAATTAACTCTTCAATATAGTAGCCAAAGAAGATATTTTTTTAACAGCAAGAAATGAAATTCTTTGTTTGATATACTATTTAATATGAAATCTTCTAACAATCTCATGAATTAATGTATTAAACTCATCAGGACAGATAAAGATTTAACCATATCAAATACATTATTCTAATAATGTATTCTAAATTTTAACATATTGTTTTTGCTATTCTTTATGTTGCAGTTTTAAGCTTTTTAATAAATTATTTTATTGGAGGGCATTATAGCTCTTAAAACAATTCATATTAAAATAAATAAATAAATAAAATCCATATATCCATTGTGTCAGGCACATTTGTATATATGTTGCCATCATCCTTTTAAAACATTTTCTTTCTACTTGAACCCTTGGTGTCAGTTTCTCTTTTTTCTTCCTTCTCCCACCCTTATGAACCCTTGATAAATTATAAATTATTATTATTTTCATATTTTGCACCGTCCACTGTCTGCCTTCAACCATGTTTCTGTTGTTTGACTGTCCCACACTGAAGTGAAGCACAGAGGGAGTGCAACATTATCTATTATAGGGTAACCTTTCAAGTGACAAACATGAATGAATATACTCATTAACACACACACACATATATATATATATATCTTGCATGTATGTGTGGGTTGTGATTCGAGCTATTCAAGCTCAATAAAATGATTGCAAATAGTACTTTTTTGCATTCAAACTTGTACCTTTTCCCATATTTCTCCCAATCTAACATAGGTTCTTCAAGATTTGTTGCAATTCGTTTTGGAAATCAAAAAGTCGCTGCTCAACTGACATTGATATGGATATAACTTTAAGCCTCTGGATAAGGATGGAAACATTTCCTGAGGTCATTCCAGGTAAATCTCATCATGGTTTCTATATCCTGGCTTCTTAGAATTCCCTTACATAGATGATAGGCCCTGGTGGCACAGTGGATTATGTATAGGAATGATCACTGCAAAGTCAGCAGTTCAAAAACACCAGGTGCTCATGGGAGCAAGATGAGACCCGCTACCCCCAGAAAGAGCCGTGGCTTCTGTAGCCACAGAGGTACTTCTATTATGTCTTTTAGGGTCTCTATGAAAGAGAATCGACCCCATGGCTTGACTTAGTTTGCTAGACAACACTTTCCCCTCTTATTATCTTTCTGTCTTGACAGGTCTTCAATTGTTCTTGGGACTTTGGGAAAGAAATGCAGTGGTGCAGTGGTTAAAGCTGTTTGCCGCTACCCCAAAAGTCCGCAGTTTAAATCCACCAGCCACTCCAGTGGAGAAAGATGCGGCAGTTTGCTTTAGTAAAGAGCTATATGACTTCTGAGGCTGGGGGCTGGAGAAGTCTCATCGTCTTTTGCCTTCCGTGCCTTTTGGCTCACAGCGGAAGACAAGAATTGCTCATTCTAATTAATTTTCATAGATTTAAGTTGGCTCAGGCATTTTGAAAGTCAAAAGATAATTATTTTTTCCCCTTTCTTATTCTCTTGGTAAATAGTTTGACTTCTGTTATCCCAATCTTTTATTTGCCCAGTAAATACTGTAACTCTCCCCTCAGGCTTATTCTTTTCTCCTATTCTGGAAATACTGGTTTTACTTTAAGGAGGAAAAAAATAATGATTTTCCTTAGAACACATTTTATAATGTCCAACTTAAGTTAGAAATGTTTTTGCCTTGGGCTGAGCGCCGGTGGCGTAGTGGTTGAGTGTGGGACTGCGGCCCACTGGGTTGGTGGTTCAAATCCAGCAGCAGCTCTCCAGGAACATGGCTGGGCCTCCCACTCCCACCAGAGGGCAGTGCCTCCCCCCAAAGAAATATTTTTGCCTTTAAGTTGTCAAAATGAACTAATTTTCTTTAATTTCTTGGAATATTGGGACAGTATAGTTTATATAAGCATTATTTATCGTTAAACCAGAGTTTGTTCCTTGAAGAAATATTAATACCATTCAGAGATAACGAGAGGCCTAGTAATACAGTGGTTACACGTTGGGCTGCTAACCACAAGATCCACAGTTTGAAATCTCCAGCAGCTCCTCTGGGCAAAGATGATGCTTTCCATTCCCAAAAACAGCTTCAGCTTCAGATATCCACGGGAACAGTTCTAGCCTGTCCTATGTCGTCTCTACGTGCTGGACTAGACTTGCTGGCAGTGAGTATGGCTCTTGTTTGGGAGGTAGGCATAGGAAGTATCACATTTCATAGGTTTATCCTTTTGTATGCTTTCTAGGATGCTGTGAAGAAACTATGTTTGGATTAATTTAAAGATCTTTTTAGATCAATGAAATAGACTATTTTTATTTTTCAGTGCACTTTTCAATAGAACCAATTTGTATTAAAGTGTCTCAAAGTGGCTCCTGAAAACCTACTGATAAGACATGCACAAATAGCCGTTTTTCTTAGAGCTGAGGCTTAGGACAACCTCATGAGGATACAAAGAGGGTGGAAAAGGAAACCCAGGCTGAATGCTTTCCCGATATGAAAAATGATGTCCTCAAGACAGATTCTGTTTTACCTCCCTAGGTAAACGCCCTATAGATTTTGTCCACGTGGATGCCACCCTGGGTGAGCACAGCACACTCATTGGGTCTCTGGAGAGGGTTCAAACAACAGGGTTTTAGGCTCTCTGCTTGTATTCTTCCGTATGATTTCCCATTTTATGGTGATTGACAACTACATAGTGCTCTGAAAACAGCACAACACAAAACGAGGCAACACATATATAACTTTATGTGTCTTCCAAACTGAATCTTAAAATTGTCCCTAAACCTGGGTTAAGTATCCCTTACAGTTTTCTGTAGTCTTAGTATTTTGGAGAAGAGGCTGATGGCAGATAATGTGTTTTCAATATCAATTAGGATTTTGGTAAGGTTCCCCATTAGTACATATGCTCGTCCCGCTCTTTAATGCCCTGCTCTCATCTCACTGCCATCAAGTCGGTGCAGGCTCATCGTGACATTGTAGTATAGGATAGGACTGCTCCGGTGAGTTCCTGAGACTGTAATTCCTCCCACCCATGTGGCTAGTGTGCCAATCTGTTATGTTTTCTTTTTTAAAAATCATTTTAGTGGGGGCTCATACATCGCTTTTCACAATACATAAATGCATACATTGCGCAAAGCCCCTTCACATGCCTGCTGCCGTCATGATTCTCCAAATATCCACTTGAGTCCTTGATAACAGCTTCTCAGCCTTTTGCCTCCATCCTTACTCCACCCTCCCCCACCAACCCTCAATACTTTATAAATTATTATTGTTTTGTCATATCTTACACTGCCCGATGTCTCCTCTTGCCCACTCCTCCAATGTCCGTCCTCCAGACAGGAGGTTGTGTGTAGATCCTTGTAGTTGGTCCCCTCTGTCTACCCCACTTTCCCCCCACCCATCCAGTAGCTCCACTCTTAGTACTCCCCACGGGGCTCATCTGTCCTGGGTTCCCCATACGTCCATTTCCCATTTCTACCAGTGTACCTTCTCCAGTCTAGCTGGATTTGCAAGGTAGAGATGGGATCATGATAGTTGGGGGGAGGAAGCCTTCAGGAACTAGAGGAAAGTTTTGTGCTTCCTTGCCACCTCACTGCACCTTGACTGGCCTGTCTCCTCCTCACAACTCCCTTGTGAGTGTCCAATTGTCCACAAGTGGACCTTGGGTCCCCATCCTGTTCTCCCCCTCATCCATAGTGATGTGATTCTTGCTCTTTGATGCTTGGTATCTGCTCCCTTTGACCCCTCATGATGACACAGACTAGTGTGCTTCTTCCATGTGGGCTTTGCTGATTCTGGGTTAGATGGCCACTTGTTCACCTTCAGGTCTTTACGATTCCAGATACTTTATCGTTTGGTAGCTGGGCACTATCAGATTCCTCCGCCCTGTCTGCCTCTGCTACCTTTTGTCTTCAGCAATCATGTCAGGAAGGTAGGCACATAATTATAAGATTTCTTTCTTTGATGCCTGATATCTGGTTGTTTCCATACCTCATGGTCACGCAGGCTGGTGTGCTTCTATGGTTGGCTTTGTTGTTGCTAGGCTATATGACTGTCTTTTCACCTTCAAACTTTTAAGTCTTCACACATTATATCTTTTGACATTTGGGTACCATCAGTTATCTTCACCACTCTTGCTCATGTCCCCACATGTCCTCAGTGATCAGCTCAGGAAGGAACACACACAGTGATATGGTTTTTTCATGTTTGATGCCTGAGGCCTGGTCCTTTTGACACCCCATGGCCACTTTGGAAGCTTTCTTAAATTTTTTGGCATTCTACTTTACTGAATGTATTGTCCTTCCTTGATGATTAATAGTTATTTTTATTTTAATAAATAATTTTATTGGGTGTTCTTACAGCTCTTAAAGCAATTCATACAGTAATTGTATTGACTCTATGGGAGTAGAAAGTTCTGCATTTCTCCCAAGGAGCTCACTGGTGGCTTCAAACTGCTGACCTTGTGGCTAGCAGTCCAACGTGTATCCACTACAATACCAGTGCTCCTGTTGGATCACTTTTAATCTTCAGTCTGGCTACATGATCATCTTTAATCCCCACTTCATCACAGTGGTCCAAAGAATTTGGGCCACCCATGAACTCATTCTGAGAGATAGGAGCGTTTAGAGGGCAGAAGGAGCTGCCCATTTGATAACCGAGCCAGCCAAGTTATTGCCTCTGATTTCCTCTGTTTGAGAGGTCTCTAGGTTGATGGACCTGGAATTTAATAACATAGGTTGCAGAGGGAAGCAATAAAGCCTCCAGGAGGTCAGCCATTAGAAGACTGTTTTTCATTTGGGTGCTGGATTAGGTTAGAAACCTTGATGTTTTTATAATATCCCAAGCATACCTTCAGTCCTTCAAATGTTGCTTACCATTATGGCTAGTTTGCAGGCCCTGAAAAGAACAATCAATTCAGCTTGTTGGGTGGAAGTAACTTCAGGGAGCACGCTGCTCTTGAAAACAGCCATGGAAATAGTCACAACATATTTTCTCTGGTAATGAGAACTAGTAGGAATATGTTTAAATACAACTCATCAACAAAAGGGTTAAAAATGGATTAGCAAGGGGAGTAAATCTCATACCATCATCCTCGAAGGAGGAAATTCTGGCCTATTTATCAAAGGTGTTTGAAAAGCTGTTTAAAGTTAAACTTATATATATCTTAGAGGGATTCTCTAAGGTCTCTTCAAGGCCACTCAGTATAAGCTTGTCTTGAAGGGCTTTTTATTTTGTTCCTCTTGTTTTGTATTGAATGGTCTGATTTCTGGGAACTCAGAAAGCTATTTTGTGGAAGTCTTTTTTCCCCCCTAGTGTGTCAAGCCTCCTATTTCTTGTTTCTTTCTGGATCGTATCTGTTCCTTTCTACTGAGACTAGAGAGTTCTCCTTTTGTCTGATTATTATATGGACTCATTGGAATAAATCAGGGACTCATGGTTGGTAAGCCTTAATAATAATTCTAAATTCTTCTTCAGTAAATTCTTTAGAAAAGAAAAGAAAAAAAGTTATGAAAAGGAAATTCAGCCACAGTAAGATGCCAAGTGAAGGGGCAGAGGAAACAGCTGCAAAGTTCTGACAAGTTCAGTCAGGCTAAGATGTTGCTAAAGGAGCAGAAGAGACGTGATAGGTGCCTGAGATTAAAATTCTTTATGTAGTTTAGTCAATCTTGAGATCATATTTTGCAGGGAAGCAAGTGATGTCTTTTGGACACTTCCTGGTACCAATCAAACAGTGATCCTCTTTGTTTTTATTGCCACTGAAGTGTCTACCACCATCAGGCACCTCCTGTTTCCCCGGAGACCACAAACGCTGCCAGCAAACAGTATCTTTCTCTCACAGAGATAGTGAACATACACAGGGGGTATTTGTGCTAAAACTTGCTCTGAAGAGTGGACATTGCTGCCTCCCATAAAAGAGAGAAAACATTTTATGTCGTCAAAAAATGAGAGATTAAATTTTCCTCGCCACTTATTGCTGGAAAGTGGAAGTTGAGTTCTTCTGGCCACTTGTGGCTACAAAAACAGAAGTTAAAAGCAAAAGCAAAAGGAGAACTTATGTGTACATAAGAAACGAAAGTGGTTCCTGTCAACATTCACCCCCCCC